>OZ035835.1:1852881-2122881 GCA_964034765.1 Knipowitschia caucasica | reverse complement strand
GTCGGTCATGAAAATTCATAGTTTTTTACATCCCTAGCTGTGACGGTCAACCACCGGTTAAACGGTCACCGATTTACATCCCTACCGAGTTTACATCCCTACCGAGTTTACATCCCTACCGAGTTTACCGTGACCTATGCAATGAGTGAGTCGTTAGCATAGCATGTAGCCTAGCTTTAGCCATCTCATTGGCCGCTAACGGAGCCCGTGGGAGTAGCGCCACAATTTTTTCTAGCGATTACATTTGTTAAACATTCCTCTTGCTCCGGCTTCAGTTTCTTGATAGAACCAGACCAGATTACTTTACCATCTCATTCTTCACCAAACTACAACCTGCACGTTCAGCACTAACTCTTGACGTCACACACATCTAACTACAACACCCGCCTCCCGCGCTCTCTGATTGGTCGGATGGAATTCAACCGACTGTAATCACAAACACAGGGACCAGACCCAGACGTTACATGAAGGGAAAGATAACTGACCGTAGTGTATGATTGGATAAGACCAGGCTAACACTGGGGCTATCCTGTACATGTTTCTTACAAGTTTAAAAGGACCGTCTTGGTTTAATCTATAGATCTGCTTGGAATGACTGTATCTATTGTATTCTCTTTGAGTCAGAAATAAAGATAAATAATAATGATGATATTAATAATCAGCAAGCTACAACATTTCTGCCTGAGGGCTGCGATTTATCCCAACAACATAATTTGTTTTTTGTTTGCAGATTACACAATTATAATAATCAGTACCACATTCAAACACAAGCTCCTGGCTAGAACTTAGTTTCTTTCTGTCAGTCATTGTTTGCTCCATTGCAAAACTGAAGCCCTAACCCTTTATTATGATTTACTCTAAATGTGTGTTAGAATAGCATAACATTCACTGAAACTACAGATTTATTGTTTTGGCTAAAGCTACAAAACCCTCAAGTAAAAGTTTATCCAAGAAGATCCAACTCTTCACCACTTTATAAAAACCAATGTCGTGAAATGCACCCGGCTCCGTCACAAAAGCACATTTCTCATTCACTTTTCGACGCACAAAGAATCCATCCTCTCTCAGTCTCCATCCAACCTGCTGAATCTGGCTCGAACTAAGTACTTTTTGAACGCCTCTCTCCCGCCGCCCACCCCCTCCTGCTTCGCCAACAGCGCCAACGCCACGGTTTCGACGCTTCTAACGCGTTCAGCTGTGTCCCATTTCCGAATAGACACGGGATTGAAGCATATTGTCAAATCCAAATTAACTTCACACCAGCGCTGGGTCACTTTTCTCCGCTACCTCCATCTATACCTTTTACAGACTACAAAACCCTCCCAACCGCGATACATTCATCAAACGCACACAAAGGGTAGGAAAGCGTTCCGATTTCTGCATAATCTCTCGACAGATAAACAAATTACCCGCAGGAGTTAGCCGCGAGAGAGGCCGCGGGCAGGAAGGCGCTGGGCTCGCTTGGCTAAACATTCATTATCACCGGTCCCAAGCCAGAGCAACCTTTGGCGTGTTAGGGCTCGGCAAGCAGAAAATAACATGATGGCGGGGTAACCGAGCGCGGCATGATCGATGACGCCACACGCCGCGGTGTTTACGGCCGCAGGTTTGCGCGTGTCCGGGGGAAAGGCAATCTGGACGCACACACGCGCAGTTAAGAGTCCCGTATTACAGGCAATTAGCGTGTGCTCGGGGGGAGGAGAGCAAACAGGAGGCCAGCTGTGCGTGGATCAGCCGCGGGACGGCGAGGAGAGGGGACTGGTGATGGAATGGAGGCTGGGTCTGGGCCTAGTGGGTCTGTATATTTATTGCTTTAAAGCTGGGGTACCTAACTTTTCTCCCCCTCATGAATAACACATGTCGTTCTTTCCAATAGATAGAATTTAAGGACATTTATGGCTCTGTGTGTTCTCAATCATTGCATTTCTTCTGCTTGAATTGTTTGATTTTCTGATCTGTGTTGGAGAATTAGGTTCAGATACTCAATAAAAGAAAGAGGCAAAAGTTTATTACTGTTGAATGTTCTGGAAACAGCTGCGAGTCCTGAGTGTCTCTGAAACTGTTGGTTTGTGTTTTACAATTGTTATTTTTCTTGTTTTTTGTTGTTGCAGTTCAGTGTTCATGGTTTTACACTGGTCTAGACCAGAGCAGAGAGGATTCATGGTTTTACACTGGTCTAGACCAGAGCAGAGAGGATTCATGGTTTTACACTGGTCCAGACCAGAGCGGAGAGGATTCATGGTTTTACACTGGTCCAGACCAGAGCAGAGAGGATTCATGGTTTCACACTGGTCCAGACCAGAGCAGAGAGGATTCATGGTTTTACACTGGTCCAGACCAGAGCAGAGAGGATTCATGGTTTTACACTGGTCCGGACCAGAGCAGAGATGATTCATGGTTTTACACTGGTCCGGACCAGAGCAGAGATGATTCATGGTTTTACACTGGTCCAGACCAGAGCAGAGAGGATTCATGGTTTTACACTGGTCCAGACCAGAGCAGAGAGGATTCATGGTTTTACACTGGTCCAGACCAGAGCAGAGAGGGTTCATGGTTCGAACCAAGTGGATCAGGTAAAAATCCATCTATCTACAGGTATGTGGAACTTTCTGAAAACAATAGGCAGCATAAGAACTGTCTTCCTAAATGACACATGTAGGTGACATTTTGAGGACTTTTCACTAATCCTAATGTTTTTATATCTCTGAAATAAAGTCAGCAATTTCTGAATCTCTTTCCAGGAAACCGGAGCAGCTGGAGGAAACCTGCACAGACACGGGGAGAACCTGAAAACTCTTCTCAGGAAGCCCCGTTCTGGAGAGAGTGCTCACTACTCAACCACATGTCCTTTATAATTATTCTACTGATAAACACACATCACTGGACGATAGTAAGATGTTATTGTCACATGGTTCTGTTTTGCAGATTATGAAGTCGATCGTGAAACGGTGACATCACGGAGCTGTCGTCTGAATGAGTCACGGAAGAAACGCTGAGGAAGGAACTGCTCCTTTGACCCGAACAAAAGGAAAACAAACTTCCTGAGTGAGAGCCGCAGGGGGCCGTCCAGAGCTGACCCCCCCTCACATCTGCACCACAAAGACCCCGACACGGAACCGCACTGAGCAGACCCACTTCATATGTTCTACAGTTAATGACCAAACACCAGGACCAGAACTGGGACCAGGCTGTGACCACGACCAGAACCAGGACCAGGCTGTCACCGTGACCAGAACTGGGACCAGGCTGTGACCACGACCAGAACCGGGACCAAGCTGTCACCACGACCAGAACCGGGACCAGGCTGTCACCACGACCAGAACCGGGACAAGGCTGTAACCACCAGAACCGGGACCAGGCTGTCACCATGACCAGAACTGAGACCAGGCTGTGACCATGACCAGAACTGGGACCAGGCTGTCACCAGGACCAGAACTGGGACCAGGCTGTCACCACGACCAGAACCGGGACCAGGCTGTCACCACGACCAGAACTGGGACCAGGCTGTGACCACGACCAGAACCGGGACCAGGCTGTCACCACGACCAGAACTGGGACCAGGCTCTGACCACGACCAGAACCAGGCTGTCACCACGACCAGAACTGGGACCAGGCTGTCAGCACGACCAGAACTGGGACCAGGCTGTGACCACGACCAGTACTGGGACCAGGCTGTCGCCACGACCAGAACTGGGACCAGGCTGTCACCACGACCAGAACTGGGACCAGGCTGTCACCATGACCAGAACTGGGACCAGGCTGTGACCAGGACCAGAACTGGGACCGGGCTGTCACCAGGACCAGAACTGGGACCGGGCTGTGACCACGACCAGAACTGGGACCAAGCTGTCACCACGACCAGTACTGGGACCAGGCTGTCACCAGGACCAGTACTGGGACCAGGCTGTCACCAGGACCAGAACTGGGACCAGGCTGTGACCACGACCAGAACCGGGACCGGGCTGTCACCAGGACCAGAACTGGGACCGGGCTGTGACCACAACCAGAACTGGGACCAAGCTGTTACCACGACCAGAACTGGGACCAAGCTGTCACCACGACCAGAACCGGGACCAGGCTGTCACCATGACCAGAACTGGGACCAGGCTCTGACCACGACCAGAACCAGGCTGTCACCACGACCAGAACTGGGACCAGGCTGTCACCACGACCAGAACTGGGACCAGGCTGTGACCACGACCAGAACCGGGACCAGGCTGTGACCACGACCAGAATCGGGACCAGGCTGTCACCACGACCGGAACTGGGACCAGGCTGTCACCACAACCAGAACTGGGACCAGGCTGTGACCATGACCAGAACCAGGACCAGGCTGTGACCATGACCAGAACCAGGACCAGGCTGTCACCACGACCAGAACTGGGACCAGGCTGTGACCATGACCAGAACCAGGACCAGGCTGTCACCACGACCAGAACCGGGACCAGGCTGTCACCACGACCAGAGCTGGGACCAGGCTGTGACCATGACCAGAACCGGGACCAGGCTGTCACCACGACCAGAACTGGGACCAGGCTGTGACCATGACCAGAACCGGGACCAGGCTGTGACCATGACCAGAACCGGGACCAGGCTGTCACCACAACCAGAACCGGGACCAGGCTGTGACCGCGACCAGAACCGGGACCAGGCTGTGACCACGACCCGAACTGGGACCAAGCTGTCACCACGACCAGAACTGGGACCAGGCTGTGACCACAACCAGAACCGGGACCAGGCTGTCACCACGACCAGAACCGGGACCAGGTTGTCACCACGACCAGAACTGGGACCAGGCTGTCACCACGACCAGAACTGGGACCAGGCTGTCACCACGACCAGAACTGGGACCAGGCTGTGACCACGACCAGAACTGGGACCAGGCTGTCACCACAACCAGAACCGGGACCACGACCAGAACTGGGACCAGGCTGTCACCACGACCACAACCGGGACCAGGCTGTCACCACGATCAGAACTGGGACCAGGCTGTCACCACGACCAGAACCGGGACCAGGCTGTCACCACGACCAGAACCAGGCTGTCACCACGACCAGAACCGGGACCAGGCTGTGACCACGACCAGAACAGGGACCAGGCTGTCACCACGACCAGAACCGGGACCAGGCTGTCACCACGACCAGAACCGGAACCAGGCTGTCACCACGACCAGAACTGGGACCAGGCTGTCACCACGACCAGAACTGGGACCAGGCTGTCAACACGACCAGAACCGGGACCAGGCTGTCACCATGACCAGAACTGGGACCAAGCTGTCACCACGACCAGAACCGGGACCAGGCTGTGACCACGACCAGAACTGGGACCAGGCTGTCACCACAACCAGAACTGGGACCAGGCTGTGTGACCACAACCAGAAATGGGACCAGGCTGTCACCACGACCAGAACTGGGACCAGGCTGTCACCACGACCAGAACCGGGATCAGGCTGTCACCACGACCAGAACAGGAACCAGGCTGTCACCACAACCAGAACCGGGACCAGGCTGTCACCACGACCAGAACAGGGACCAGGCTGTCACTACAACCAGAACCGAGACCAGGCTGTGACCACGACCAGAACCGGGACCAGGCTGTCACCACGACCAGAACCGGTACCAGGCTGCCACCACAACCAGAACAGGGACCAGGCTGTCACCACGACCAGAACCGGGACCAGGCTGTCACCACGACCAGAACCGGGACCAGGCTGTCACCACAACCAGAATTGGGACCAAGCTGTCACCACGACCAGAACTGGGACCAGGCTGTCACCGCGACCAGAACCGGGACCAGGCTGTCACCACGACCAGAACTGGGACCAAGCTGTTACCACGACCAGAACCGGGACCAGGCTGTGACCACGACCAGAACTGGGACCAAGCTCTGACCACGACCAGAACTGGGACCAGGCTGTGACCACGACCAGAAATGGGACCAGGCTGTCACCACGACTAGAACTGGGACCAGGCTGTGACCACGACCAGAACCGGGACCAGGCTGTCACCATGACCAGAATTGAGACCAGGCTGTGACCACGACCAGAACTGGGACCAGGCTGTCACCACGACCAGAACTGGGACCAGGCTGTGACCACGACCAGAACTGGGACCAGGCTGTCACCACAACCAGAACCGGGACCACGACCAGAACTGGGACCAGGCTGTCACCACGACCACAACCGGGACCAGGCTGTCACCACGACCAGAACTGGGACTAGGCTGTCACCACGACCAGAACCGGGACCAGGCTGTCACCACGACCAGAACCAGGCTGTCACCACGACCAGAACCGGGACCAGGCTGTGACCACGACCAGAACCGGGACCAGGCTGTCACCACGACCAGAACCGGAACCAGGCTGTCACCACGACCAGAACTGGGACCAGGCTGTCACCACGACCAGAACTGGGACCAGGCTGTCAACACGACCAGAACCGGGACCAGGCTGTCACCATGACCAGAACTGGGACCAAGCTGTCACCACGACCAGAACCGGGACCAGGCTGTGACCACGACCAGAACTGGGACCAGGCTGTCACCACAACCAGAACTGGGACCAGGCTGTGACCACAACCAGAAATGGGACCAGGCTGTCACCACGACCAGAACTGGGACCAGGCTGTCACCACGACCAGAACCGGGATCAGGCTGTCACCACGACCAGAACAGGAACCAGGCTGTCACCACAACCAGAACCGGGACCAGGCTGTCACCACGACCAGAACAGGGACCAGGCTGTCACTACAACCAGAACCGAGACCAGGCTGTGACCACGACCAGAACCGGGACCAGGCTGTCACCACGACCAGAACCGGTACCAGGCTGCCACCACAACCAGAACAGGGACCAGGCTGTCACCACGACCAGAACCGGGACCAGGCTGTCACCACGACCAGAACCGGGACCAGGCTGTCACCACAACCAGAATTGGGACCAAGCTGTCACCACGACCAGAACTGGGACCAGGCTGTCACCGCGACCAGAACCGGGACCAGGCTGTCACCACGACCAGAACTGGGACCAAGCTGTTACCACGACCAGAACCGGGACCAGGCTGTGACCACGACCAGAACTGGGACCAAGCTCTGACCACGACCAGAACTGGGACCAGGCTGTGACCACGACCAGAAATGGGACCAGGCTGTCACCACGACTAGAACTGGGACCAGGCTGTGACCACGACCAGAACCGGGACCAGGCTGTCACCATGACCAGAATTGAGACCAGGCTGTGACCACGACCAGAACTGGGACCAGGCTGTCACCACGACCAGAACTGGGACCAGGCTGTGACCACGACCAGAACTGGGACCAGGCTGTCACCACAACCAGAACCGGGACCACGACCAGAACTGGGACCAGGCTGTCACCACGACCACAACCGGGACCAGGCTGTCACCACGACCAGAACTGGGACTAGGCTGTCACCACGACCAGAACCGGGACCAGGCTGTCACCACGACCAGAACCAGGCTGTCACCACGACCAGAACCGGGACCAGGCTGTGACCACGACCAGAACAGGGACCAGGCTGTCACCACGACCAGAACTGGGACCAGGCTGTCACCACGACCAGAACCGGGACCAGGCTGTGACCACGACCAGAACAGGGACCAGGCTGTCACCACAACCAGAACCGGGACCAGGCTGTGACCACGACCAGAACCGGGACCAGGCTGTCACCACGACCAGAACCGGAACCAGGCTGTCACCACGACCAGAACTGGGACCAGGCTGTCACCATGACCAGAACTGGGACCAAGCTGTCACCACGACCAGAACCGGGACCAGGCTGTGACCACGACCAGAACTGGGACCAGGCTGTCACCACGACCAGAACTGGGACCAGGCTGTGACCACAACCAGAAATGGGACCAGGCTGTCACCACGACCAGAACTGGGACCAGGCTGTCACCACGACCAGAACCGGGATCAGGCTGTCACCACGACCAGAACAGGGACCAGGCTGTCACCACAACCAGAACCGGGACCAGGCTGTCACCACGACCAGAACAGGGACCAGGCTGTCACTACAACCAGAACCGAGACCAAGCTGTGACCACGACCAGAACCGGGACCAGGCTGTCACCACGACCAGAACCGGTACCAGGCTGCCACCACGACCAGAACCGAGACCAGGCTGTGACCACGACCAGAACCGGGACCAGGCTGTCACCACGACCAGAACCGGTACCAGGCTGCCACCACAACCAGAACAGGGACCAGGCTGTCACCACGACCAGAACCGGGACCAGGCTGTCACCACGACCAGAACCGGGACCAGGCTGTCACCACAACCAGAACTGGGACCAGGCTGTGACCACGACCAGAAATGGGACCAGGCTGTCACCACGACTAGAACTGGGACCAGGCTGTGACCACGACCAGAACCGGGACCAGGCTGTCACCATGACCAGAATTGAGACCAGGCTGTGACCACGACCAGAACTGGGACCAAGCTCTGACCACGACCAGAACTGGGACCAGGCTGTCACCACGACTAGAACTGGGACCAGGCTGTGACCACGACCAGAACCGGGACCAGGCTGTCACCATGACCAGAATTGAGACCAGGCTGTGACCACGACCAGAACCGGGACCAGGCTTTCACCATGACCAGAAATGGGACCAGGCTGTCACCACGACTAGAACCGGGACCAGGCTGTCACCATGACCAGAACCGGGACCAGGCTGTGACCACGACTAGAACCGGGACCAGGCTGTCACCATGACCAGAATTGAGACCAGGCTGTGACCAAGACCAGAACCGGGACCAGGCTGTCACCATGACCAGAACCGGGACCAGGCTGTCAAAGTGGCCCAGTGGTTTGTCAATCTGCCGAAGGATTTATGGTTCTATGTAGATTACTCGTCTGTAGATTGGACATATTTTATTGTTTTTATAAAGTTTTTATTGTTTTTACAATGCATATAATAATTCTATTTATTAATTATTGTGTGCGTGTGAGTGTGAGAGAGTGTGATGTGTGTGTGTGTGTGTAAGTGCGTGTGTGTGTGTGTGTGTGTGTGGTATTTATCTGATACCGGTGATTTCTGTCAACCCTTCCTCTCTTCGACAGGAGATTACAGAACAATAAAACTAGCTAGAAACAAACTTATTTTTTCTGATGAAAGTAGACGATCCAATCTTTCAGAATCTGGTTTTATATTTCTCATAGTCACAGCACACAATATTCTATGGGTCTTGAAAGTCAGTGAAATCATCAAAAACGGCAGCAGTCCATGAGTTCATGATGAAATTGGCCCCACTATAACACAGTGAGGGCCCGCCTATAAACTGTTCAAATGGACTAAAGATTTAACTCTGCAAACAAATATTCCAACGCTCCATCTGCGCACTGACAGACGGCACACACACACTGACACACACACACACACACAGACACACACGCTCACACAGAGGAGCAGAGGAAGACGTGAGGTAATGAGGCAATAATCAGGTGTACAGAAGCAGTTCTCTCCTCCAATTATTATTATTATTTTATTATTACTTCATATTATATTAATGTATAATATTCTTAGACAGGCCTAGTTTGAGCGCGGTTAATTGTAAATAGAAATAAATATAAATTACCTTAAAAACCAGGTCTCGTGCAGAGGGAGACATGAGGACCCGGTCGCACCAGGCGGGGCATCTGGTGGTCATGTACTGCTTGCCCTGGCGGCTGTCTTCACTGTACGGATAACTGCAAGGATCAAAAAGAGTAAATATGAGTTTGGTTCACACGGATTTACTCACAACAAACATAATCTGACAGAAAACTGGACAAATCCATTGTTTGTGGCTGACAGCTTTTGGCAGCTTCTGAAAAAGCAAAAGGACAAATATATATTGGTGTTTGGACAACTCAATATGAGGCCACACACTTTAGTTTAGCTGTTCCAGGGAAAGTGTGTAACCATGAAAACTAAAGAAACCAAATAAAACACCAGGGGAAATTAAGGCGAGAAACTGAAAACTCTCATTAGTTTCATTTTGAAGACAACATTTTAGTTTTAAAAAGGCAGAAAAAAGCTCTGTTCATGATCTCAATATCTTCATCATAACGTATCAAGTTTGAAAACACAGCCTTTCGACAGAAGGGGCGGGGGTGGGAGGTTTGTGTTGGTTTGTGTTTTTCCAGCAAGAGCAGATTAGAACAGTGGCTAAAGCTAGAATGTTAGCTTTTGTGGCTAAGGCTAAAATGTTAGCTTTTGTGGCTAAGGCTAAAATGTTAGCTGTCGTGGCTGATGCTAGAATGTTAGCTGCTGTGGCTAATGCTATAATGTGGCTAATGCTAGAATGCTAGCTGTCATAGCCAATTCTAGAATGTTAGCTGTTGTGGCTAAGCCTAGAATGTTAGCTGTTGTGGCTACGGCTAGAATGTTAGCTGCTGTGGCTAATGCTATAATGTTAGCTGCTGTGGCTGATGCTAGAATGTTAGCTGCTGTTGCTAATGCTAGAATGTGGCTAATGCTAGAATGCTAGCTGTCATAGCCAATGCTAGAATGTTAGCTGCTGTGGCTAATGCTAGAATGTGGCTAATGCTAGAATGCTAGCTGTCATAGCCAATGCTAGAATGTTAGCTGCTGTGGCTAATGCTAGAATGTGGCTAATGCTAGAATGTTTGGCAAGGCAAGCCAGGTTTATTTGTATAGCACAATTTATACACAAGGCAACTCAAAGTGATGAACAGAATAAGAAATCATAAATAATCACAGAACATTAAAAAGAAAGATAAAAATATAAAATCCCTCAGATGTATGCAGCTAAATAGCACTGTTTTTAACCTGGTTTTAAACATTGTCAAGCTGTTGTGGCTAATGCTAGAATGTTGCTGCTGTGGCTAATGCTAGAATGTGGCTAATGCTAGAATGTGGCTAATGCTAGAATGTTGCTGCTGTGGCTAATGCTAGAATGTGGCTAATGCTAGAATGTGGCTAATGCTAGAATGTTGCTGCTGTGGCTAATGCTAGAATGTGGCTAATGCTAGAATGTGGCTAATGCTAGAATGTTGCTGCTGTGGCTAATAACATTAAAGTATTTTCAGGCTTCATCAATGGTGCCAAATGCCTAAACTAGAGCTAGCTTAACTTCTTCTGAAATGAACAGACGTGAAAATAGACAATCCGTCAAAGGCTTTGTGTTTGGCTAAATTATCAGGCTCCCGCTGCGTCAATACTAATACTAATAATAAATGAAAATACAATTCTTTCTCTTGCTTTTTGCAGATTACCCAGTCCATAATCACTCCCTTAAATAATCACCGATCAATAACACCATAACAGTCCGACCAAACTGCTTTTAAAGGGCAGGATTACAAAGATTTTCTAATTAAGCTAAAATGATGGCGGAGTAAAAAGGCGATACGCAGAAGCCATAACAGTTAATGAACACGACGACGGAATCACTATTGACATCTTTATGAGTCTGATCTATGGGACGGGGATGGCTGCGTCGCCATGGAAACAGCAGGCCCATATTAGGAGCAGCCATTGCACTAATCTCAGGTTCAACAAGCTCGGATGGCTCAATCAGGCTGGGATCGTTCTGCCAAGAGTGCAGCAGCTGGGAATGTCACCGGGAAAACTGGGAAGAAGGAATGAGCTAGTTAAAAATACAAGTATGTGTTGAATTCATGAATGTTGGAATTTGATTTGATTGTGGGGAAATACAGTATATTAAACATTGTCTAGTTAAATACCACGGTCAGTGAGGATTCAGCTCAGACACTTATTAATTACTAATTTGTTTGACGATTATATCAATAACCGATAACCAGCAGGTGCTATTAATTGAACTAGCTATCATTAAATATTCTGCTTCATGTCTGTGGGAGCGGATCCTTCTCTCAATGTGGGACTCCCCGATACTTCTCACTTTTTCCCACTGGGTTCTAACCACAGACTGTAAATATTAACGTACAGTAGTCTCGCCTGTCTCCGCCGTTATAACTACTGTGCCACAACGTCCGCGGTCTATCGGCAGTTTCAAAATGGCCGCGGGGGCTGGAAACTGTGAAAAAATGCATCTGTGCATGAGTCAGCTGCAGGAGCCCCATTCATTGAACGAGAGACTTCTAAAGTCCACAGCGACTAAACTGGACTGGTCCAGAACACTCAGCATTGACACACATGTGGAACGGAGCTTTGGGCCAAGAGCAAACTTTTGGTCCATCCTGTAAAGACGTTTTCCAGAGGTTTGCTAATGCTATATGTTAGCGTTGGCTAATTCTTATTCCGGGTCCACCCCCACAGGCCTGGGGTGGTATTGCAGCATGTCAGGGTCCACCCCCACAGGCCCGGGGTGGTACTGCAGCATGTCATTTTGGCCACCTTTGAGCCGGGACCCGCCCACACTGGCCTTAAGCACATTATTATTATTGTTATTAACATTTATGGACATTGGTCATCCGCTCCCTATGGACCAATGGCTCTTTGCTATCATTGCATTTCTAATGTTTGAATCACTTAATTCTCTGATCCGTTGCTGGCAAATTAGACAATTTTGTAAAGTCCTCCAAAACGACTGCTGTTGTGATTTAGGGCCATATCAAAATAAATTGAGTCCAAACAGAGAGGCCCAGACTTTCCACTCAATTGCATTTCTATCAATTCGACTTCAGCCCAATACAGAAACAATTCAAACGACCAAAAGAGGCGTCCAATGAACACTTAAATGAATATAAAGAAATCCATATTATCAAGACTTTTGATAATGGCAATCTCTTATTTTAATCACATGAGGATATTTATGTTGGGCAGCCACGAGCTAATGGGCGTCTCCATTTGAAAGAAGCAAACCAAACAATGTAAGAATGCCAGAATCCAGCGCCTCTATTAAAAGCACATTATCCAGAGCAGAGCCAGTGTCTGGGAACAACGGAGCGATGTAAATGAAGCAGCGAGGCGGACACCAGAGATTTACATTGTTGAGAATTCAATTTGGCCAAAACGGTATCACTGCAATCCCATTTGTTTGTCTGGGCCGTAACATCAGGCTTACACACTGTAAAACAATCCAATTTACTCGTTCAGTGAGGCCGGGGCTAAGTGTGGTGGAACCGACACGGCCCACGGGAGATAATGGATAATTATAATTCATCACGAGGACGAGAAGAAGAAACCGTGTGGAATCCGTTAATGGCTGTTGTGTTTGCCGTGTTTCATAATGGGGTCTAAAACACAGAAAGAAGCAGATTTGTTAATGCCGGTTATAAATCAGGGGAGAGCAAAGAGTGGTCACTTTTTATTTGCCCAAAGCAGAAGAGATAACATTGTGTTTTTGTGAATAAAGGGGATTAGAGCTAGCCACGCCTTTTCAGGTAGATCCCCAAAGGATTCAGGAATTTGGTACAGGATTCAAGATTTTTACTAATTATTATGATCTATTCTAACTATACTTGGGTTTCATTTATACACGGAGATATAGTAGAAGAAGAAGTGGTTTATACACGGAGATATAGTAGAAGAAGAAGCATCTTTTTGTGCGGTGTACGCTTGTAGAAACTGCACAGAGAGAGAAAGACCAGAGTTTGTTCGATTAAGACTGTTCCAACAACCGTACTCCGCACAGGAGGAGATCCTTTGACTCCAAAACAGACTTCACATGGTTTTCAATGGGAGCAACACTGTCCCACCTCTGCTCATGCGCCCCCTACTGGCCAGCTTCATGAAACACAAGAATACAGGTTTTCGTCCGTTTTACACAAGTGTTTTCCATGATTTTTCGCACTTATTGCATAGACTACAGTTGGTCACACTGTAGTTTAGCCCTCAGTAATTAACAGCAAATTAAGTTCTGATTATTAGCAATTAATTGCTATTTATTGAGCATTTATTAGTCCTTATTCAGCATCTATCTACAGTAACTACTAACTGCCACTTTCACATCTGGGATAGTATGGCTAGAGCTAGGGTACACTATTTAGCACTTAATTAGCTAGTGAGGGCTAAAATTACCCTAGAGCAGTGGTCTCCAACCTGTGGCTCGGGAGCTACCAGTAGCTCGCCAGCTCCGCAAAGGATTTAGATTTTAACAAATGATCTTAAATGAATACATTTTGAGTAGTTACATATTTATTTTGAGTATAAATATAGGGTTTTACAGTATTATTGTATATTTATGTGTTCTCTATGTTTTGTCGTAATTATAACATTTTTATTACGACTGAATAAAAGGTCTGCCTCTTTTGTAAAAGTAGCTCTCTGATTGAAAAGGTTGGAGACCCCTGCCCTACAGTTTAAGTAGCTATCTGCCATTTCTGCTGCATAAAAGTATAGATCTCCAAACAAAAATGTGGTTGTACTGAGATCTGAGCAAGAAGGGCTTGTATTTGAATCCCAGTCAGAGCAGGGCCTTTCTGAGCAGAGTTTGCATGTTCTCCCCATGTCTGCAAAAGTCTAGCAGTTAGGATTCCTGTTTTTCTCCCAGGCGGCCCGGGTTCGACTCCCAGAATGGGAACGTATATTTTGGGGCGACAGTGGCTCAGTTTGAGCCTGAAGGTCGTCGGTTTGAGCCCACCACAAGACCTTCTCCACTGATGTCTACTGTCGCTGTGTCTTTGGGCAAGACACTTAACCCACTTTGCCTATAAGGAGCACGGAAGTGATGTTTGCTGCTTGCCTTGATGTGTATGTGTGTGTATGTGTGTGTGTGTGTGTAGGTGTATGTGTATGTGAATGTGTATGTGTGTGTGTTTGTGTATGTGTGTGTATGTGTGTATGTGTATGTGTGTGTGTGTGTGTAGGTGTATGTGTATGTGAATGTGTATGTGTGTGTGTTTGTGTATGTGTGTGTATGTGTGTGTATGTGTGTATGTGTGTGTATGTGTGTGTGTGTGTAAGTGTATGTGTATGCATCAAACTGAAATTTCTCCATTGTGGGACTAATATAGGACCTTCTTCTTCTCCTAATAAATGGATTATTGTAGGGAATGAGCGATAAGGAATGAATGAAAGTAGGTCTATTTTATTAGGCCTGTTTCATGTCTGACCTTAGCCCTGAATGTCATATAATGCGAGTTTAATATTTACTCAGTCTGTCATTAATTACAGGTTCAACAGCTAATGCAAAACACAATTGGACTGATTTGTAAAATGCGGAGATTTGTTTTGCAGATTTAGCGGCGTGGAGTTTAAATGTTCCCCCTGTGTCTGCACAAGTTTTTACCCTGGTGCTCCGGTTTCGCTTACCACTAAAAACATGTAGAAAAAGTAAAATCCTCCAGCTCTAGTCCTGACCAAGCCTCAACATGTGTAGATAGGGCCCTGTGTGTGTGTGTGTGTCTGCATGCTTGATGTGTGCATAATCTTGCTGTAATGTGTGCAACTATGACATTAAAAGGTTCATATTTTCTCTAATCTCTTCTAACACTGCCTCAGCTCTCATCCTTCGACAGGGCATTAAGTTAAAACTAATTTAAGTGTTGCAAAAAAGCCCCAAACTCCCGCCATCTTTCATTCACCCTATCGCATAAGAACACAGAGCCACGGTGCTGTATGTGCCCCCCCACCAGGTGAACAAACTGACCGCCGTGGCCGACTTAGAGAAGCGCCCTGCCTACAATTAGCATGAATGGTCTTTAAACCGTGGGGGAAATGCATGGCTGTTTTGGTATGCTAATCGCTAAGCTAAAGGGAGTGATCCTGGATAAAAGGTTGCCCAGAGAATGGGATGGGATACAGGCAGCGGCACAGATCAGGCTGAAAGAGGCCAACCTTCAAAGGGGATTGGAACCTTCAGGGTGGTCCAGCACACGGCCGCTTCCTGAAGGACGGACCACTAAACGCTGAGACAAAGATCTCGTCAGATCCACTCACTATGGCTTTATTGACTGTAGCAGCGGAGGCCATTTTGGTGCTAAAGAGATGAAGCCGAATAAGGTTTGGTTCTCTTCACAATGAACTCACAAACTTCATCAAACCGTGCTCCACAAACAGCATTTTAATGTCGTCATTGAAATGAAATGGAACGTCTTCATGAGGACGTTGGTGAGTAAATTAAACTTGGATAAAAGAGGGTGTTTATTGGACAAAGGGTCAGGCTTCAGAGAGGGGCCGTTATATTTAAATACATTTATCCACAAAACAATTTTATCTTGTTGATCTGGTCTTCATGAATTGGACTTGGGACAAACACAAGACTTATCATTCATCAGCTCAAGGCTCATTTCTTTAGTTCAATTATTTGACACATAAACTCATGTTAAATGTCTCATGCACTGGCACAGATTCAGTCATAAGTCTGATAAATGTTAGATAGTTCTTTATCCGTCGTTTTTTTTCTCATTCCAAGGGAGATATGGGCAAATTTTGTTTAAAAGCAAAATGTGACCACAATTTTAGCAATTTTTAACTTATTTTTCATCACTTTTTGCTGTGTTGTTAGTCATTTGAAAGGTACGGCAGCTTTAATTGCCTCTACAGTGACCACACTCACCAATAAAGCATGAGGCTGTTCTTGTCAAAAATCAACTTTGAGCCCATAGCAATGAACCGATAACAAACTTCCTCAGAATCCACTCCAGACACTTCCGATGTGGTTAAAATAGTCTGCATTGGTCATTAAAAGGTCATAGAGCCGTAGACTTTTCTTTTTGTGTTTCCGCTGCTTCCATTGGCTGCTGCACAGATAACACGGCCCATAATGCCACAGTAAACAGAGCCGTGACGCGTTAGCCTCGGGTGATTAATGCGTGCGATTAGCTTTGGACAAACTTATCAGAGACGCAAACATGACGGAGGGCGTGTGGTCCGCGAGCCGCTCGGAGCATATCACAAACTCTGACAGTAATAAGAGTAATCACTGTGTTTAATGTCTGCAGGCGATAAGCTCTGCAGGAGGACTGGGTCTGCAGGAGGACTGGGTCTGCAGGAGGACTGGGCCTGCGGGAGGACCGGGCCTGCAGGAGGACTGGGTCTGCAGGAGGACTGGGCCTGCGGGAGGACTGGGTCTGCAGGAGGACTGGGCCTGCGGGAGGACTGGGCCTGCGGGAGGACTGGGCCTGCAGGAGGACCGGGCCTGCAGGAGGACCGGGCCTGCAGGAGGACTGGGCCTGCGGGAGGACTGGGCCTGCAGGAGGACCGGGCCTGCAGGAGGACTGGGTCTGCGGGAGGACTGGGCCTGCAGGAGGACCGGGCCTGCAGGAGGACCGGGCCTGCAGGAGGACTGGGCCTGCAGGAGGACCGGGCCTGCGGGAGGACCGGGCCTGCAGGAGGACCGGGCCTGCGGGAGGACCGGGCCTGCGGGAGGACCGGGCCTGCGGGAGGACCGGGCCTGCGGGAGGACCGGGCCTGCAGGAGGACTGGGCCTGCAGGAGGACTGGGCCTGCGGGAGGACTGGGCCTGCAGGAGGACTGGGTCTGCAGGAGGACTGGGCCTGCAGGAGGACCGGGCCTGCAGGAGGACTGGGTCTGCAGGAGGACTGGGCCTGCAGGAGGACTGGGTCTGCAGGAGGACTGGGCCTGCATGAGGACCGGGCCTGCAGGAGGACTGGGCCTGCGGGAGGACCGGGCCTGCGGGAGGACCGGGCCTGCAGGAGGACTGGGTCTGCGGGAGGACTGGGTCTGCAGGAGGACTGGGCCTGCAGGAGGACTGGGCCTGCGGGAGGACCGGGCCTGCAGGAGGACTGGGTCTGCAGGAGGACTGGGCCTGCGGGAGGACTGGGTCTGCAGGAGGACTGGGTCTGCAGGAGGACTGGGCCTGCGGGAGGACCGGGTCTGCAGGAGGACTGGGCCTGCGGGAGGACTGGGTCCCGGAGGACTGCAGGAGGACTGGGCCTGCAGGAGGACCGGGCCTGCAGGAGGACCGGGCCTGCAGGAGGACTGGGTCTGCAGGAGGACTGGGCCTGCGGGAGGACTGGGTCTGCAGGAGGACCGGGCCTGCAGGAGGACTGGGCCTGCGGGAGGACTGGGCCTGCAGGAGGACTGGGCCTGCGGGAGGACCGGGCCTGCAGGAGGACCGGGCCTGCAGGAGGACTGGGTCTGCAGGAGGACTGGGCCTGCATGAGGACCGGGCCTGCAGGAGGACTGGGCCTGCGGGAGGACCGGGCCTGCGGGAGGACCGGGCCTGCAGGAGGACCGGGCCTGCGGGAGGACGGGGCCTGCGGGAGGACCGGGCCTGCGGGAGGACCGGGCCTGCAGGAGGACCGGGCCTGCGGGAGGACCGGGCCTGCGGGAGGACCGGGCCTGCGGGAGGACCGGGCCTGCGGGAGGACTGGGCCTGCAGGAGGACTGGGTCTGCAGGAGGACCGGGCCTGCAGGAGGACCGGGCCTGCAGGAGGACCGGGCCTGCGGGAGGACTGGGCCTGCAGGAGAACCGGGCCTGCGGGAGGACCGGGCCTGCGGGAGGACCGGGCCTGCGGGAGGACCGGGTCTGCAGGAGGACCGGGCCTGCAGGAGGACCGGGCCTGCAGGAGGACCGGGCCTGCGGGAGGACTGGGCCTGCAGGAGAACCGGGCCTGCGGGAGGACCGGGCCTGCGGGAGGACCGGGCCTGCGGGAGGACCGGGCCTGCAGGAGGACTGGGCCTGCGGGAGGACTGGGCCTGCAGGAGGACTGGGCCTGCAGGAGGACTGGGTCTGCGGGAGGACCGGGCCTGCGGGAGGACCGGGCCTGCGGGTACACGGACAGATGAGAGGACAGATGTACAGGAGGATTTAGCGTAGCTTTAGCATTTAGCCTAGCTTGAAGATAAGATATTCTTTATTTATCTCACAAGGAGGAGAAATTTCCATGTCACATTTGCCATGGACAGAAACACTCAGATTGTGCAAAAAAGGGAGGAAATGTGCAAACATGTTAAATACAGGATATATTATGTACATAAAAAAGTGGAAATTTAAAAGTGGCAATTAGAAATAGTGTCAGTATTAGTGCAGGTTTTTCAGTCTTATACAGTGACTTAAAGTGACTTATTGTACAGTCTGACAGCGGTGGGGATAAAGGCCCTGCTCCTTCCTACACCGCGGGGGCCTCATGGTGCTTTCAGACCGGGACAGTCGTTGCGTCTGCGTTCAATGCAAAGTCAATGGGGAGGCGCGTTTCAGCGTCGCATTGCACGGACCTCTCGGCACACACGCACGGACCGCCCAGTAGAAACGCACGGACTTGGCGGGAAAGTCAAAGGGGAGGAGAAGGAGCGGAAAATGAACGCCCACAGGAGATGGATTCCGCTCAACTTTTCCTCGAGACGTTCGTGCAGCGACCAATCAGAGAGCACGCACACCACTGACGTAATCACGCCACTACACGGCGTTTGTTTTCCCCATTGTGAGCCAGGAACCGGTCATTTAAACATGGAGGATCAAGCTGTGGATAGTCTCATTGTTGCTGTTACAAACTTTCCAGAGTTGTGGAAAGTCTGCATTCCGGAATATAGCGACAGAGCAAAGAAAGATTCGGCATGGAAGGCCATTGCGCAGCAGCTCAACCTCCCTGGTAAGTTTTTTCAGTATCAGTGTAGTGAGGTGGGCGTGCTTGTGTTCGTGCGTCGTTTGGCAGTGTGCAAGCCTCTGCGTCTGAAAACTAGAGAATGCGCGTCTGGTGAGCTGGGCTGCTGCGTTTCAGCGTTTTCGGTCTGAAAGCACCATAAGTCTTCCACTGAAGGAGCTCCTCAGTCCTGTGCAGTCCTGTGCAGTGGGAGGTGTTGTTCATGATGGAGGTGGCTTTGACTAGAACCTCCTGTCCCTCACCAGCAAAAGAGCCATCTCCTTTGCCGCTAACGGAGTCCGTGGGGAGTAGTGTCACAATCTTTGCAGCGATTACATTTGTTAAACCTTCCTCTTGCTCCGGCTTCAGTTTCTTGATAGAACCAGAACAGATTACTTTACTATCACATGTTTCACCAAACTACAACCTGCACGTTCAGCGCTAACTCTTGACGTCACACACATCTAACTACAACACCCGCCTCCCGCGCTCTCTGATTGGTCGGATGGAATTCAACCGACTGTAATCACAAACACAGGGACCAGACCCAGACGTTACCTGCAGGACATGATGATGGACCTGAGAGTACGGATGGATAAGACCAGGACAGTGCTACTTACTTGGAATGTGTTTTTTTTCACTGTATTAAATGTATAATGTTCTTCTAATGTTTAAGGGTTTGAAAGTTATTTTTGTTTCGGCGGTGTTCTTCCTCTGACGAAGGCATAAGTACATCATCCAAAACATGTCGAAAAAATTATGAACCTTTTCGTTTTCTGGCACTTTCAAATTAACAATTCATTTTTTCAAACCAATGTATTGTTGTAAATCCCTGAATTACAACAGCAGTCGTTTCGGACGAAGTTGTTGATTTGTCAAAAACAGATTTGAACACAGTCAATGCAAAAATAACAAACACATAGAAGCATAGGTCCATAGGGAGCGGGACGACCAGAGGGAGGACTCAGAAAGGGTGTCAGGCTGTAGAACGAGGACTGAGGCCCAGGCGGGGAGGGGCCTGATCTGGGGGAGACCAGTGTAAGTCGCAGCATTTACTTATAAATAATAAAGAGACAATATTACACAGAAAATTATGGAAAATCTATTCATTCCTTCCATAAAATCCAAATCTCTTTTCTCATAATGTTTTAACTTCTATAGTGGCTTTTTACCTTTCTGAACTTCAATCAGACACGTCACTATCGCACAAAGAATGGACCATGTCGCCTCTCAGCAAATATTTCACAACAAAAGCTGAGCGTGACGTGGGCGGCTGGGTCCAGACTTCCTCGTCCCAGATTCTCGGAAACACTAAATCTGAGTCACCTGCTTTTTCACACCGCAGTGACACCGCAGTGACACCGCAGTGACACCGCAGTGACAGCATCTACTTCAGTCTGAGACAAAGGCCGTAGAGCAGGAGCTGGACACAGGCCGGGCAGGAAGCACTGATAAGGGCCAATATCGGGAGGACGCTCAGACTGGGATGGGCTGAAATTTACTGCCTACGACTCAATTACAACCCACACAAAACAATAGCATGTTGTGGAATTGTGAAAGGCAGTGTGTTGTTATGTACAGGTGACATCACAATTAGCTACTCGCAAGATGACGCGAGGTTAGCGTTGCTTTTGCCTCAGGGACCTTTAAAACTGGAAGAACCCAACTTTGCCTTAAAGCTGCACTAACTGACTTTATTTTCGTATTCATTACAAAAATGCTATCCATGTCCATGTAGTGCATTGGGATATACGTCCTTTTGAAGAATAATTAGCGCAGATTTGTGCTGGCGTGACATTATATTTTAGATCGAGTTTTGATGAAACAAGGAAGAGAATGTGTTTCGGGTCTCAGATTGTGACCAATCACAGCGGACCACTAGCCCCCACTTTCGTGAGAAATCTACAGGTCCGTTAGCACAGACAGCTGAGTTAGCACAACAAGCCGAGGAGCTAACCTGAAGCTTCGTGTCTTCGTCACCGGGTACTGCTTACACAGCGAGACAGCCATCCAAAAGAAAGTCTCGTTCCTCCGCGCTTCCCGGTTCTATCGTTCTATGGTCACGGCATCCACGTGCAAATCCATATCCATGGTTTATCCATATTGGGAGACGCTAGCTCCGTGAACAACAGTGGGTGTGTGCGGGGGGCGATAGCTTCGTGGGTGCGGGGGGCGATAGCTTCGTGGGTGGGGGGGCGATAGCTTCGTGGGTGCGGGGGGCGATAGCTTCGTGGGTGCGGGGCCGATAGCTTCGTGGGTGCGGGGGGCGATAGCTTCGTGGGTGCGGGGGGCGATAGCTTCGTGGGTGCGGGGGGCGATAGCTTCGTGGGTGCGGGGGGCGATAGCTTCGTGGGTGCGGGGGGCGATAGCTTCGTGGGTGCGGGGGGCGATAGCTTCGTGGGTGCGGGGGGCGATAGCTTCGTGGGTGCGGGGGGCAATAGCTTCGTGGGTGCGGGGGGCGATAGCTTCGTGGGTGCGGGGGGCAATAGCTTCGTGGGTGCGGGGGGCGATAGCTTCGTGGGTGCGGGGGGCAATAGCTTCGTGGGTGCGGGGGGCAATAGCTTCGTGGGTGCGGGGGGCGATAGCTTCGTGGGTGCGGGGAGGGGAGCAGAAAGAGCGAGGCCAGCGAGTCCGCGGCTTCAAAATCCCAAAGTCAGTTAGTGCAGCTTTAAATAGTATGTTTTCTGTGTACCAACCGAGACGTCTAAAAGTACCATTTTGAGAATTTAGACAACTTGCAAATTAGGGTCTAAGTAAGTAAGTAATGTTTAGTTATATAGCGCATGTTACAGACCAAGGTACAGACCCAAAGCACTTTCCAATGTTCAGAGTCAGATATTGTTCCGATCCTTCCACACACGGTGATGACAGAAGTGAGTCCAGAACACACTGGACCATCAAAACCTCCGACCCAACACCATCCATTCACTCTCTCATTTACATTCAGATCTATTGTGCATGTTTTTAGTGGTAGGGGAAACCGGAGCACCCGGAGGAAACCTACACAGACACAGGGAGTACATGTGAACTCTACTCAGAAAGGCCCTGTTCCGGCCGGGATTCAAACCCAGGACCTTCTTGCTGAGAAGCGAGAGTGCTAACCAATGGATGCACATTTATTGATTTAATTTTAGTCCTCCCGCTTCCTTTGGGAAAATGGCTCAGATGTGTTTGTTATTATTGCTTTTCCTGTGCTTGATTCTCTAATCTGTTCTTCTTGAATCAACAAGCCGTCCCCCGAGACGATTGCTTTTGTAATTTAGGTCTCCACAAAAAAACATTGAATTGGATCGAACATTTCCGTCGTATTAAAATTGTATCATTTGTATAGAGCCCTGTGAGTCACTGGGGCTCAGAGCTGATTGGCAATCTGTACAGACTTAAGACGACTCGGTACCGGCTGAAAATGACTCGGTACCGGCTAAAGATGACTCGGTACCGGCTTGAAATGACTCGGTACCGGCTTGAAATGACTCGGTACCGTCTGAAAATTACTGTGTGTCGACTGAAAACGACTCTGTATCAACTGAAAATGACTCGGTACAGCCTCAACATGACTCGGTACCGGCTCAACATGACTCGGTACCGGCTCAACATGACTGGTACCGGCTCAACATGACTCGATACCGGCTCAACATGACTCGGTACCGGCTCAACATGACTCGGTACCGGCTCAACATGACTCGATACCGGCTCAACATGACTCGGGACCGGCTCAACATGACTCGGTACCGGCTCAACATGACTCGGGACTGGCTCAACATGACTCGGTACCGGCTCAACATGACTCGGGACTGGCTCAACATGACTCGGTACCGGCTCAACATGACTCGGTACCGGCTCAACATGACTCGGGACCGGCTCAACATGACTCGGTACCGGCTCAACATGACTCGGGACTGGCTCAACATGACTCAGTACCGGCTCAACATGACTCGGTACCGGCTCAACATGACTCGGGACCGGCTCAACATGACTCGGTACCGGCTCAACATGACTTGGGACCGGCTCAACATGACTCGGGACTGGCTCAACATGACTCGGTACCGGCTCAACATGACTCGGGACCGGCTCAACATGACTCGGGACCGGCTCAACATGACTCGGTACCGGCTCAACATGACTCGGGACCGGCTCAACATGACTTGGGACTGGCTCAACATGACTCGGTACCGGCTCAACATGACTCGGGACTGGCTCAACATGACTCGGTACCGGCTCAACATGACTCGGTACCGGCTCAACATGACTTGGGACCGGCTCAAGATGACTCGGGACCGGCTCAACATGACTCGGTACCGGCTCAAGATGACTCGGGACCGGCTCAACATGACTCGGTACCGGCTCAACATGACTCGGGACCGGCTCAACATGACTCGGGACCGGCTCAACATGACTCGGGACTGGCTCAACATGACTCGGGACCGGCTCAACATGACTCGGGACCGGCTCAACATGACTCGGTACCGGCTCAACATGACTCGGTACCGGCTCAACATGACTCGGGACCGGCTCAACATGACTCGGTACCGGCTCAACATGACTCTGTACCGGCTGGGGGAGCTCTGAGCGAACTCTGAAAGAACAGATTGGATTAAAAGGCCCTTGTCCATGTGTGCTTCTGAAGTCGCCTCAGTCCGACCTGATTTTCAACACTAAAGCTGGTCTAAACATGGGACAGAATCCAAACACATGTACGCGCACGTGAAGGCTCGTGATAAAACCCAAATTGGTACCAAGCAAGATTGGCCGTTTTCTTCTGATGTTTCACCCAAAGAAAATGGTTCAGTTCTTTGTAAGGGCCCCTCAAAAACCGGCTATTTTCCCATTTCTTCTTGTTAATCTGCAGTTGTCCGGGGAGGCCTGTAAAACAACATGTCTACACGTTTGAGCCAAAAGCCATCAATAACATGAATGTTTGCTCCGGCCCAGAGCAGAGTAAACCCCAGCTCACACCAGCGGCCGCTCAGACAAATGCCACTGGTTTAAAGGGGAGGGGGGTGGTGCTAAATGGGCTTTTTGTATCTTTCTACTTTGTTTTCATGTAATTCCCAACGATTTTGTTGGCATTTTGTGGTCTCTCTGCAGGGTTAGGGTTAGCAGAGGTTTTGGTTCATCTCACAAACCCCTGCTTCTAGTCCCCTCATGTGTCGACTTCAACGCTGGAGGTCGAGAGCTCAAAACTAAACCACTTTATTATACATTGTATGGGAATTAGACAGCTATACAAGTGGCCTTCGTAGGTCACAACGGCGAACGTGTCTCAGAAGGAAGAACATAAATCCCGGTCGGAAAAGGGGTTTTCTGAGAAGAGTTTGCATGTTCTCCCTGTGCCTGTGCAGGCTTCCTCCAGGTGCTCCGGTTTCTCCGGTTGGCTGTAACTGCAGACACAGCAAAACAGCCCGAACCACACAACAGTGAGGAAGAGAAGAGGAACTAAAGCCACAACATGATCAAAGAAGAAACCAAGCCCTGAACAGAGCTAGCTTACATCGTATCCTCTGGAGAGACTGGTCTATGGGAGAGACCTGCGGGACCGCCTCGGACTATCTACGCTCGGACTATCTACGCTCGGACTATCTGCGCTTGGACTATCTACGCTCGGACTATCTGCGCTTTGACTATCTACGCTCGGACTATCTACGCTCGGACTATCTGCGCTCGGACTATCTGCGCTCGGACTATCTGCGCTTGGACTATCTGCGCTTGGACTATCTACGCTCGGACTATCTGCGCTTGGACTATCTACGCTCGGACTATCTACGCTCGGACTATCTACGCTCGGACTATCTACGCTCGGACTATCTGCGCTTTGACTATCTACGCTCGGACTATCTACGCTCGGACTATCTGCGCTCGGACTATCTGCGCTCGGACTATCTGCGCTCGGACTATCTGCGCTTGGACTATCTACGCTCGGACTATCTACGCTCGGACTATCTACGCTCGGACTATCTGCGCTCGGACTATCTGCGCTCGGACTATCTGCGCTCGGACTATCTGCGCTCGGACTATCTGCGCTCGGACTATCTACGCTCGGACTATCTGCGCTCGGACTATCTACGCTCGGACTATCTACGCTCGGACTATCTACGCTCGGACTATCTACGCTCGGACTATCTACGCTCGGACTATCTACGCTCGGACTATCTACGCTCGGACTATCTACGCTTGTAATCTTTCAGTTATATATGTTGTTAGCAGTGCGTTGCTTTTGTACCATTTCGTCAGTGATTGTTGTACAGCTTAAGTTGTGCTAATGCTAATGTTAGCATCAGATCGCAAATAAAACTAGATGACTCCGTGGAATGAGAGCGTAGGGGAAATGAGAAGCCTGTGAGCGAATTGGGGGCGGGGCTAAACATTCAGACCTTACAGAAACGGGAATAGCTCCTTTAACAAGTGTGTCTGTATATCCACTCGAACACAGAGGATTCCCACTCACACCCTGAGAGTGCGGGATCCAACAGGCGTATTGCCCCCGTCGGCCTGTGCACCGTGGGCCTGGTCACTTCACACCGTGCAGTAATGTGGAGGAGACAATGGAGCAGCTCATGCCAGAGCAGTGGATACAGTATAAAGACAATAGCACGCTTAAACTGGACAATAGGAAGAAGAGCACAGGCTGGAGTGGTTTTAAAGAGGTGATGTAATGGACTGGAACAACAGCTCAGTCAGAGAGAGCACAAGATGTGGCTGTGAAAGAGCGAGCAAGAGACGGAGTAGATTAAAGGTATATCGGAGGATTTTCCCATAGTTTAGGAAAGAACCGCCCTCTCCACTTTTATAAAAAACTCTCTGGTCCTATCACGTATCACCAGAATGATTGACGATTAGGGAGAACCAATAGTCTTGAGGATCCAAGCAGAAGTAGAAAACATCTTTTAACCAACCGAGTTATGGAGAACTGACTATACCCATAGATGTCAGAAAATGTAATTGCTGGCAAAGATTATGGCACTAATCCCCACGGGCTCTGGTAGCGGCAAAGGAGATGCTAAAGCTAGGCTAAATGCTAATGACTCGGGCTCATTACATACGTCACGGTAAACTCAGATCCAATGGTTTCAATCTGCAAAAGGAGTTAACCCCTCCCACCTGTTAACGGAGTCAATGGAGCACCTCCAGATGAGTACCAAATGGAATTTGTACTATGGTGTGGTAAGACCAGGCTAGTCTTATGGAGTCATCAGTGGATTGGGTCACATGCTGCGGTTGGAGGCTCGGTACTTGGTGCAGAGAACAACAGGACTCCTTCATATGAGCACGGCCACAGCCTTTCCACAGCTGACCTCACCGCCTCATAGCTCCCACCATTGTCCCCGTCACAGGGACTGGACTCTTCTTGGACGGGTCTTGGACTGGTCTTGGACTGGTCTTGGACTGGTCTTGGACTGGTCTTGGACTGGTCTTGGACTGATCTTGGACGGGTCTTGGACGGGTCTTGGACTGAGTGACCTTTCAGTTCTTTATTTTTGCTGTTTTTCATGTTATGTTTTCCAGTTTCAACACATTTTAAAGGTAAAATATCCTAATTTAAACACAAGTAAAGTATTTATTGTAAGATTTTTTCAGAATTTAATTGATTCGAAAGTGAGCCGTGAAAACGACTGCTCTGACAGTTCTATCAGTATCAGAATTCTAGAGATTCTCGGGTTAAAACTCCCCGTGGTTTGGCCCTGCTCAGCTCCCGTAGCTCATATCTTGCTTTGAAAATCCGGTAAATCACAATTGATGCACTTGTCTGGGCGCTGCACTGTCACTCCGACCGCCGCTCGCTCGCTGCTCCATAACCAGGTTACGACAGAACGCATTCTTCCGCCGCTGCCCGCGCCACGATTCAATTTTTGCATCGATCTTAGGTAAAAACGGCTGAAGAAATGAGATCAGAGCAGTACTAAAAGCCTCAGTCTGAATCAATCACAATACATGAATAACAGACCAGATGTTTTAGTAGGTTTGAGCCCGCATTACTGTGCTTATGCCATTGCAAATATACGATCCAAACAAGACTAATCCAGGATAAAACTATTATTTCAGTGGGATGATGGCGGGAGGAGGGATAGAGACAGTTACATTAAACATAAGGAAAAAACTGTGTCTGGGCAAAAACACCAACGTTTCTGTTGAAAACGCTGGTCTCGTGTTTAGTGCCGCTGCTCCGTTCCATCTCCATGTCAGCCGTACACGGTTTGTATATAAGCTGTATACGGTTTGTATCTATACTGTATACAGTATATATATAAAAGAAGGCGACAGCAGCAGATGTGTCTAAAGTCCAAACGACTGGTTTCATTAAAGCTGCGGTCACTCACAAATATAATTTTGTCCACACATGAAAAAGTTTAGTTTAGCAAAGTCAGACCTTAAAATGTTTGCTTTTGTATTTGTAGAAAACATATTTTTTATCTGTGAATGCAACCGATTTTATTTGTACTATTTACTGATTTTATCTCCTTTTTAACCCACACTTTACGCTGCTTTGTTTTGATATGAAATAATTCTATGTTTCATGAACTTTTTATGCATCTTGATTTGTGTTTTTAAATTTCTCTTGGATAGATAGAGAGAGACAGAGAGACAGACAGGCAGAGAGACAGATAGGTAGAGAGACAGATAGACAGGCAGGTAGATGGATAGACAGACAGACAGACAGGTAGATGGATAGACAGACAGACAGACAGGTAGATGGATAGACAGACAGACAGACAGGTAGATGGATAGACAGACAGACAGACAGGTAGATGGATAGACAGACAGACAGACAGGTAGATGGATAGACAGACAGACAGACAGGTAGATGGATAGACAGACAGACAGACAGGTAGATGGATAGACAGACAGACAGACAGGTAGATGGATAGACAGACAGACAGACAGGTAGATGGATAGACAGACAGACAGACAGGTAGATGGATAGACAGACAGACAGACAGGTAGATGGATAGATAGATAGATCGGTAGATTGGTAGATGGATAGCACAAGAAGATGGCATTTTGACATCTATATCTATATCTCCGTGTAAAAACCTGACTGACTGAGTCCTGTCCCATGTTTGTTATCCTCCCCTGCCCTGACGTCACGAAACCGAAGAACACCCTGTAGTAAAAGTGCAGACTCCCAGATAGATAGAAGCAGGTAAAGGCTCAGGGCAAAGGAGGGGATGTGTTTCTAACGAAGAAAACACATTCTAACGTTTGCTCCGCGGCGGTTTCTTCTGTATTCTGTGAAACGCCGGAGCCGCAGTGAGAGTCGTGTTCCTGTTCCTTCAAAGCGCTGTCCGTCACTCTGCTCCATGACACGTCTGAGGCCTGCGCACCCACATGAGGAATGTAGCCGCCTCCCGCCACAGTCGCCCTGGTGCCAGCCGGCTGCCGCGCTCTCATTGGCCCATTCGCCATCCAGAATGTAGCTCTGCATAATATTGTTTGTTTATTCCATTATTATTGTATTTTATTCAGACGACAACAAAAAAGTGCTGTAAGTCTGAACGTTTTAATGTTCTGGAAAACAGCAGCAGGTCCTGAGTGCCTCTTCTAAATTAATGTAAATGTAAATGTGCACTTTATTGTCCCCGTAGGACAATATTCATGTCTGTCTATATCTCTGCATTTGACCCATCCTGATGCCACTAAGGCTTACGTCAGGAGCAGTGGTCGCTGCAGTACAGCGCCCGGGAACCCCTCTCCAGGTGTTGATGCTCGGCTTGGTCAGGACCAGAGCTGGAGGATTTTACCTAGTGAGCATATTTTTAGTGGTGGGGGAAACCGGAGTACCCGGAGGAAACCTACGCAGACACGGGGAGAACATGCAAAATCCACTCAAAAAGGCCCTGGTCCGACCGGGATTCGAACCCAGGACCTTCTTGAGAGGCGAAAGTGCTAACCACTCAGCCACCGTGCCGTCTAGCTTTTTAATTTTACCTAAGATGTTGGTGCAGTAGTGTTCATGGTTTTACACTGGTCCAGACCAGAGCAGAGAGGATTCATGGTTTTACACTGGTCCAGACCAGAGCAGAGAGGATTCATGGTTTTACACTGGTCCAGACCAGAGCAGAGAGGATTCATGGTTTTACACTGGTCCAGACCAGAGCAGAGAGGATTCATGGTTTTACACTGGTCCAGACCAGAGCAGAGAGGATTCATGGTTTTACACTAGTCCAGACCAGAGCAGAGAGGATTCATGGTTTTACACTGGTCCAGACCAGAGCAGAGAGGATTCATGGTTTTACACTGGTCCAGACCAGAGCAGAGAGGATTCATGGTTTTACACTGGTCCAGACCAGAGCAGAGAGGATTCATGGTTTTACACTGGTCCAGACCAGAGCAGAGAGGGTTCATGGTTTTACACTGGTCCAGACCAGAGCAGTGTAAAACTAGTGGACACATGAATTTCTCCTACGGGGGTCAATAAAGTATCTATCTATCTATGGGTGTGTTTCTTCTGATGGACACCTGGATTTTCTAGATCTATCCATCTATAACTATAACTATTCATGTCTGTCTATATCTATGTCTATCTCTCTAAACCGAACCAATTCAGACCGATCAGACTCCTAAGTTTTGTACTTATCGTCAGACTGTCACAGCTTATCTCAGCTTTTAAGACGGAAAAGAAAAGAAGGAATAAGACCCTCCACTCTTGCATAGCCAATCAACTTTCAGAGTCATAAATCGACCCAAAAGGCTGTTTCTTTCCAGTTTGATTGACTGTTAATCCAATCCGGTCACCAAAACTGTCTCTACTTTTGTGGCAATCAACACAATGTACTGCTTTTGGTCTAACACATCCCACAGTAGAGTATTTTGATGAGAGAGAAGAGTAAACCTCACCATAAAACTCACACACTGAACCAGAGACGTAAATCACCTCCACTTTACCCTTTTGTCCACGACACGCTAAAACCCGACTTCGCCCACGACGGCTGTCCCTCCCGGCGACACCTCCTTATCCATCACCCGCCGCGGCAGAATTAACTTTCAGATTAAATGTTTGTGACTGGTATTGATTTATAGATCGGGGCCAGAGTGTGCGCGCTCTGCCGGGCTGTGCCAAAGCCAGTAATAAGCTCACAGATGGTCAGGGGCCGTGATGGGGGACAATCGTGCGGGGCCAGGGCTGACAGGGGGCCGGGCGGCTCTATATGCATGGCTCTGTTTGGGGCGGGGAGCAGAGGGGGTTGTTTAAGTTTAACTAGCGTAACATCAGCCATTAAAAAAGACAGACAATGTGGAGAGGGAAGAGTGTCGCGGCCGCAGACATGAGCAGAGGCTGCAGGGTTTGTATCGACCAAAACACCAACGGTTTCTCACAGAAATCACAGCAACTGAACGTTCTCGGCGGGAAAATCTACTAAACTGTCTTGTACCCAGTTGCTTAGGTATGGGTTAGGTCAGGGGGGTCAAACTTATTTTGGTTGAGGGCCAAAGAAAAAAAAAGAAAGGGCTGATCTGGGGCCGAAAAAATAAGTGGGTTTAATTTTTGTATTATTATTATGAAGGTTTATAAAGAAATGACTTGTTTCACATGAGTTAGATTGGATATTCTTTTCTGATTAGAATTAATTCAGTTCCCGTGGACTGGACCAAAACTGGAAAGTATATAGGAGGATTTTCTACTTTTGGGTGGATCATCAAAACTATTGGTCCTCCCAACTGTCAATCATTCTGGTGCTCGTCAAATAAGACCAGAGAGTTTGGTTCAGAAAGTGGAGAGGGCGGTTCTTTCATAAGAAAATTGGGAAATCCTTTATTTCTTATGGAATTAAATGTTTTGGTTGTTTTCTTCGTGATGGAGAACATGTCATTGTTGCCTATTACCATCAATGCAGCTATTTAATATAATCAATAATAATAATAATAACTTTATTTATAGAGCACTTTAAAAACAACACAGTTGACCAAAGTGCTGAACACAAGTAAAAACACAATATAATATAGAAACATATACAAGAATACAAACTGCACAGAAAGTCAACTCACTGAGTTAAAAGCCAAAGTAAAAACATGAGTCTTAAGAAGCGACTTAAAAACAGGAAGTGAGTCCGTCAGTCTAATGTGCAGAGGCCATTCCACAGTCTGGGAGCTGCTGCTGCAAAAGCCCGAGCCCCTCTCCACTTCTGGTCTTAGGGACCACTAAGAGAGCCTGGTCTGCTGATCTTAGAGCCCGTGACGGAGTGTGGGGCACAAGCAGATCAGTCAGATACTGAGGGGCCAAACCATGCAAACATTTGAACACAAATCATTTAAAATAATCTCAAGGGCCACTGGAAATCGTCTCGAGGACCGGATCTGGCCCCCGGGCCTTGACTTTGACACCTAACCGTTAGGTGAAGAAGATTAGAAAACTCAAGTCTCACGATAACAAAAACAGTGACAGCTGTATGTTTAGAGTAGCATGAGGATAGAGGCAAAGTTTACTTGTTGTGACTCGCTACAACAGAATCTAATGTTTTCCAATTACTTTTCATTATAATATAAAACAATATTCATAACATGTAGAAGGTCCACTCTGAAATGTTAAATTTAGCTTCAGGAGAAAGATCTGGGCAGGGACCTGGTGTGTCGTGTGTGGAACAATTCTACCAAAGTAAGTCTCGGACTTACTCCTCAGTTCATTCTTCTGGAAAAGCCATGTTCCAGCTTCTTCCTCCTGGCAGAAGAAATTGTTCTGAGATGCAGGACATTCCAATATTCAAACAGCTTATTTCCACAAGCTGTTTTCAGAATGAACAAAGCCCCAATGATCTCACACTTGTACTGGAAGAATTTGTGTTGATTGATTTCACTGCGACAATTATTTCTTGTTCTTTTTAGCTTGTTTTGAGTTATATTTGTCTCAATGTGAATCTGAGATGATGTTGGATTCTCTGCTCCTCCTTTTGTGACTCTAGCTCCGGCTCTTCTTGGTCTCTTCTTGGTGTGGCTGTGATCCTGGGATTGTGCACGTGTGGCTGTGATCCTGGGATTGTGCACGTGTGGCTGTGATCCTGGGCGTGTGCACGTGTGGCTGTGATCCTGGGGTTGTGCACGTGTGGCTGTGATCCTGGGCGTGTGCACGTGTGGCTGTGATCCTGGGCGTGTGCACGTGTGGCTGTGATCCTGGGGTTGTGCACGTGTGGCTGTGATCCTGGGATTGTGCACGTGTGGCTGTGATCCTGGGCGTGTGCACGTGTGGCTGTGATCCTGGGGTTGTGCACGTGTGGCTGTGATCTGGGCGTGTGCACGTGTGGCTGTGATCCTGGGCGTGTGCACGTGTGGCTGTGATCCTGGGCGTGTGCACGTGTGGCTGTGATCCTGGGGTTGTGCACGTGTGGCTGTGATCCTGGGCGTGTGCACGTGTGGCTGTGATCCTGGGCGTGTGCACGTGTGGCTGTGATCCTGGGCGTGTGCACGTGTGGCTGTGATCCTGGGGTTGTGCACGTGTGGCTGTGATCCTGGGCGTGTGCACGTGTGGCTGTGATCCTGGGCGTGTGCACGTGTGGCTGTGATCCTGGGGTTGTGCACGTGTGGCTGTGATCTTGGGCGTGTGCACGTGTGGCTGTGATCCTGGGGTTGTGCACGTGTGGCTGTGATCCTGGGGTTGTGCACGTGTGGCTGTGATCCTGGGCGTGTGCACGTGTGGCTGTGATCCTGGGCGTGTGCACGTGTGGCTGTGATCCTGGGGTTGTGCACGTGTGGCTGTGATCCTGGGCGTGTGCACGTGTGGCTGTGATCCTGGGCGTGTGCACGTGTGGCTGTGATCCTGGGGTTGTGCACGTGTGGCTGTGATCCTGGGCGTGTGCACGTGTGGCTGTGATCCTGGGCGTGTGCACGTGTGGCTGTGATCCTGGGGTTGTGCACGTGTGGCTGTGATCCTGGGTGTGTGCACGTGTGGCTGTGATCCTGGGCGTGTGCACGTGTGGCTGTGATCCTGGGGTTGTGCACGTGTGGCTGTGATCTTGGGCGTGTGCACGTGTGGCTGTGATCCTGGGGTTGTGCACGTGTGGCTGTGATCCTGGGGTTGTGCACGTGTGGCTGTGATCCTGGGCGTGTGCACGTGTGGCTGTGATCCTGGGCGTGTGCACGTGTGGCTGTGATCCTGGGGTTGTGCACGTGTGGCTGTGATCCTGGGCGTGTGCACGTGTGGCTGTGATCCTGGGCGTGTGCACGTGTGGCTGTGATCCTGGGGTTGTGCACGTGTGGCTGTGATCCTGGGCGTGTGCACGTGTGGCTGTGATCCTGGGCGTGTGCACGTGTGGCTGTGATCCTGGGGTTGTGCACGTGTGGCTGTGATCCTGGGCGTGTGCACGTGTGGCTGTGATCCTGGGGTTGTGCACGTGTGGCTGTGATCCTGGGCGTGTGCACGTGTGGCTGTGATCCTGGGCGTGTGCACGTGTGGCTGTGATCCTGGGGTTGTGCACGTGTGGCTGTGATCCTGGGCGTGTGCACGTGTGGCTGTGATCCTGGGGTTGTGCACGTGTGGCTGTGATCCTGGGCGTGTGCACGTGTGGCTGTGATCCTGGGGTTGTGCACGTGTGGCTGTGATCCTGGGCGTGTGCACGTGTGGCTGTGATCCTGGGGTTGTGCACGTGTGGCTGTGATCCTGGGGTTGTGCACGTGTGGCTGTGATCCTGGGGTTGTGCACGTGTGGCTGTGATCCTAGGTGTGTGCACGTGTGGCTGTGATCCTGGGTGTGTGCACGTGTGGCTGTGATCCTGGGGTTGTGCACGTGTGGCTGTGATCCTGGGTGTGTGCACGTGTGGCTGTGATCCTGGGTGTGTGCACGTGTGGCTGTGATCCTGGGATTGTGCACGTGTGGCTGTGATCCTGGGCGTGTGCACGTGTGGCTGTGATCCTGGGCGTGTGCACGTGTGGCTGTGATCCTGGGCGTGTGCACGTGTGGCTGTGATCCTGGGGTTGTGCACGTGTGGCTGTGATCCTGGGATTGTGCACGTGTGGCTGTGATCCTGGGGTTGTGCACGTGTGGCTGTGATCCTGGGCGTGTGCACGTGTGGCTGTGATCCTGGGGTTGTGCACGTGTGGCTGTGATCCTGGGCGTGTGCACGTGTGGCTGTGATCCTGGGCGTGTGCACGTGTGGCTGTGATCCTGGGGTTGTGCACGTGTGGCTGTGATCCTGGGCGTGTGCACGTGTGGCTGTGATCTTGGGCGTGTGCACGTGTGGCTGTGATCCTGGGGTTGTGCACGTGTGGCTGTGATCCTGGGGTTGTGCACGTGTGGCTGTGATCCTGGGCGTGTGCACGTGTGGCTGTGATCCTGGGGTTGTGCACGTGTGGCTGTGATCCTGGGGTTGTGCACGTGTGGCTGTGATCCTGGGGTTGTGCACGTGTGGCTGTGATCCTGGGTGTGTGCACGTGTGGCTGTGATCCTGGGTGTGTGCACGTGTGGCTGTGATCCTGGGCGTGTGCACGTGTGGCTGTGATCCTGGGGTTGTGCACGTGTGGCTGTGATCCTGGGCGTGTGCACGTGTGGCTGTGATCCTGGGCGTGTGCACGTGTGGCTGTGATCCTGGGGTTGTGCACGTGTGGCTGTGATCCTGGGGTTGTGCACGTGTGGCTGTGATCCTGGGGTTGTGCACGTGTGGCTGTGATCCTGGGCGTGTGCACGTGTGGCTGTGATCCTGGGGTTGTGCACGTGTGGCTGTGATCCTGGGCGTGTGCACGTGTGGCTGTGATCCTGGGCGTGTGCACGTGTGGCTGTGATCCTGGGCGTGTGCACGTGTGGCTGTGATCCTGGGGTTGTGCACGTGTGGCTGTGATCCTGGGCGTGTGCACGTGTGGCTGTGATCCTGGGCGTGTGCACGTGTGGCTGTGATCCTGGGCGTGTGCACGTGTGGCTGTGATCCTGGGGTTGTGCACGTGTGGCTGTGATCCTGGGCGTGTGCACGTGTGGCTGTGATCCTGGGCGTGTGCACGTGTGGCTGTGATCCTGGGCGTGTGCACGTGTGGCGAGGCCGAGCCGCCGCCGTCTCCGGTGTTATAAACGGCCGTGTGTCTTCATCATGAGCCACATTTACATGACTTTGCATAAGTGACAGACGCAGTGGATTTATGGCCTCTCGCCGCACGACACTGAATCATTCCTCCATCGGGACGCCTGATCGCGAAACTGTGGCGAGACTGTGGCGAGACTGTGGCGAGACTGCGGCGAGACTGCGGCGAGACTGTGGCGAGACCGTGGCCGATGTGTCAGAGCGGCTTCAGACGGCGAGGAATCAAACAAAACGAAACGCTGACGTTTGGACCCAGTGAAGACCAGGACCTCAGGCTTTTGGACCTCAGTTTGGTCGGTCCAGTTCTAACGACTGTACTTCAAATTACAACAAATATTCAATTCATTAAACATGTTTTTGTAGAGCCGTAAATTTAAGTGAGTGAGTAAGTAATGTTTATTAATAGTTAATTATTTATATAGCGCCTTTCACAGACCAGAGTCAAAGCGGTTTACAATTGTTAGTTTTTGGCACTTGTCTCTCACACAGAGATGGGAGGGGCCAGTACAGGAGGCACAGACCTATTGTACATGTTTTTAGAGGTACTGTAGGGGAAAGACCCGGAGCACCTGGAGGAAACTGACGCAAACTCAGGTAGAACATGCAAACGCCACTCAGCCCTGTTCTGAGCGGGAGTGCTAACCACTCAGCCACCGTGCCGTCCACAAATTAGAACAGTTCGTCTTTGAGGACTTTCTCAAAACGTACTCAAAAACAGATCAAATTTCTTGTGGTTTATGTTTTTTATGCCTGATGCTGTTCACATGGATTGCCGCCGTGGGATAAAAATGTGTCTGAATCTGAATCTAAAGAGAATCAAACAGTTCGAACACAGAAATGCAGTAACGCTGTAAACACATATTCACAGTGGCGCCCCCTGCAGGTGATAGCCAGATCATGTCAGACCTCTGAAGGACAGGGCAGGGCCTGGTTAGTGCTGTGATGGGAGACCAGGTGCCACAGTGGGGCGGCTGCGGCTGTAAGGTGCCAAACTGTGGTTGTGTCCTTAGGAAAGCCATGTTCCAGCTTCTTCCCTCTGGCAGAAGATATCGCTCTCTGAGATGCAGGACATCTCGTTACGCTAACAGTTTTTATCCACAGGCTGTTATCAGTGTGAACAGAGCACTTTAATGATTTGCACTTGTTTTGAAACTGTTTTAGTCGATCCATTTCACAGTGACATTTGTTTACTGTTTTATTTGTTTTATTTCTGTCTTTTATTGTTGTTTTATGTCTGTACTTGTCTGTGCACACTGGAGACTTTTGCTAATGTATTCCAATGTGTTTTTTTTTTTACTGCAAATGGCAAATAAACTGAATCTGACACTTCCCCCACATTAGAATGAGTCTGGTGTGTGTGTGAATGGTTGGTGGTGGTGGGAGGGGCTTATGGCACAGACTGGTTGCCTCGCTTCTGTCAGTGTGCCCCAGGGCAGCTGTGGCAAGTAGTTTATTACCACCGTGTCTGGAGAGAATGATAAAAGGCACGTGAAGCGCCTCTGAGTGTCCAAAAACCATTATATAAAACCAATCCATTATTAGAGCTGGTGCTATCTTTTAGTTCCGTAGTTTTTCATGTTTTTAATCATTCTTCTGTGAGATTTGGTATGAAAAAAGTAGAGTAGACCGAAGCCTAAGCCAAGTATAAGTATAGACCAAGAAGACAAGACAAAAGCTTGAGTTATTAAAGATGAAACTTCCTAAACTCCTAAAACAAAGCTTAAATCTGTTCTTTTTGGCGGCGCCTCCTCCGTCCTGGCGCTGCCCGTCCACCACCGCTGCAGTTTATCAAGCAATTATTGTTTGATTACAGCCTTTCATTATCTGCGCTGATTGAGTCACAGCCGGCGCCAAAGGTCAAGTGCTATTATTGCCGCGCCGAGAATTATATTTCCGATCGGGGCCGGTGTTTGCCAACCGCGGCCGTCTGAAAAAGGGCTAATTGTAAATGCATTTGTTTGAGCAACGAGGAGGACAGTTCCCAAAAGACGTCCCAGCGAGGAATATCAATGTGTCCCGCCGCCGGAGAGAGGCTCCGGGGAGAGGTTCAGGCCAAGCACCAGCTAGCATGAAGCCGGTTTGGACAGAGCACTTTAAGAAGCAGTTTAAATGTCAGATCTATGTGATAAAGTTCATATCCAAGCTTTTCTGTGCCTTCTTTGAAACAGAGTGTGTAGTAACAAGCATTTGTATGAACTCAATAGAAAATAAATTAGGTATAGCATCTTTAAAATAATATCACAATTGGGAAAATCAACAGAAATGTGTGTATACAGATAGACATGACCTTAAATGCTTTTTCTAAATGTTATAGAGAATAAAGTCCTTACGTGGGAGGGAATGAGATCTCCAGTTCTGACAGCTGGTCCTTGAACACAGACATCTCTTTGTCGTATTTTAAAAGCTGCAAAACACAAAACAAACAGATTTAAACCTGTTCAGAACACACTGCTCGACCCTTGCATTTCTACATTATATAAACACTGATGATTGATTGATTCATGAGTTTCTTTGGTGTGGATCGTCCTGACCACTGAAGTGAGAATGAGTCTTCCCGGCCCCCAGTCGGGAAAAGACCCTCACCCAAACGAAAAGCGTTCACAATTAAAAGCACATGCACAAACACCTGGAATGTCCCTAGTCGGTTCATTCCAGACAAATATCTTGAAACCACAATTTTGTTTGATTTCACCGATGGCGGAAGTTTACCGTTCTCTGAGTCTAGACTATTGGCAACGGGACGATTAGTGCGAACAAGTCGACCAATCAAAGTCCAACAATAAAGTTTATCTAATCTTCAATCAATCAATCAACGTTTATTTATAGAGCGCCTTTCCTACACAAGGCAACGCAAAGCGCCTCACAACCCATATAACATCATGCATAAATCATCAAACATTAGAATTTAAGTAAACATAAAAAGACAGATTAAGAGCACAAGATATATAAAATCACACAAGTAGTTAAAAACCGTAAAACATTAAAATCACACAAGGGATTACAATCATAAATAATCATAAATAATCATAGCGCATTAAAAAGATTAAAGATAAAAACAAATATAAAATCATTCACTTGTATGCACAGCTAAAAAGAACTGTTTTCAGTTCAGTTTTAAAAACTGCTAGAGTAGACGCCTGTCTCACACTCTCGGGAAGACGGTTCCAGACTCTAGCTGCATGAATCTGAAACGCAGCCTCCCCATGTCTAGTTCCGACTCTTGGCACTAACAGAAGTCCAGTCCCTGTGCTCCTCAGAGCCCGAGTTGGTTCATATGGCACCAACATGTCGCGGATGTACCCTGGTGCGAGGCCATGGAGAGACTTGTACACAAGTAAAGCTACTTTAAAATCTATTCTCTGAGCCACAGGAAGCCAGTGCAGAGACCTGAGGACCGGACTAATGTGGTCGTACTTCCTGGTTCTAGTCAGGACTCGAGCTGCAGCATTTTGGATGTACTGCAGCTGTTTTACCGCTTGTTTAGAGAGACCTGTGAACAAGCCATTGCAGTAGTCCAATCGACTGGAGACAAATGCGTGGATAAGAATCTCCAGGTCTGCTTTAGACACAATGTTCCTAATTTTAGCAATGTTTCTTAGGTGGAAGTAAGCTGATGATGTCACAGATGATATGTGGCTATTGAAATTTAAGTCTGAGTCCATTATTACTCCTAGATTTCTGACCTGAGTTGAGGGTTTTAGGGAGAGAGACTGGAGGTGGCAGATAACGCTCTCTCTTTGTTTTTGGGGTCCGAAAACAATAATTTCAGTTTTTTCTGTGTTTAGCTGGAGAAAGTTATTTTGCATCCAATCACTGATTTGTTGGATACAGTGAAGGAGCGAGTCCACTGGTCCATGTTCTCCTGCTGTCAGGGACACATAGACCTGAGTATCGTCAGCATAATTGTGATAGGACACGTTATTACTGTGTATTAACCTACCCAGAGGCAGCATGTAAATATTAAACAGGAGAGGCCCCAGGATTGATCCCTGTGGCACTCCGCAGGTTAGGGCCAGATGGTCTGAGATACAGTTTCCGATCTCCACAAAATACTTTCTGTCCTGTAGGTAGGATATAAACCAGCTTAGGGCTGTTCCAGAAACACCAACCCAGTCCTCAAGTCTCTGAATGAGGATACCATGATCGACAGTGTCGAAAGCAGCACTTAAATCTAACAGGATAAGAACTGAGACTTTTCCTGCGTCAGTGTTAAGTCTGATGTCATTTGTTACCTTCACTAGAGCGGTCTCTGTGCTGTGGTGGGGTCTAAAACCAGACTGGAACATATCAAAAGAGTGATTGATTATTAAAAATTCTGTAAGTTGTTGATAGACAACTTTTTCTAGAATTTTACCCATGAAAGGCAGATTTGAAATGGGCCGATAATTTTTAAGTGCCAAGGCATCCAGACTCCTCTTTTTTAGGAGGGGTCTGATGACTGCCGTTTTCAGGGCCATTGGGAATGTTCCAGATTCAAGAGACATATTTACTATATGCGTGAGTGAAGGTAAAAGACTGCTCAGAACAGATTTAAGAAATCTAGGAGGTAATACATCCAGGCTACATGTAGAAGAACTCAGACTTGTAATCATCATTTGGACAGTTTCATTTTGTACTGGTGTAAAGTGTGTCAGCCCAAAAAGCTTCACTGGCTGTTGGATTGTAATTTCTACTGTGGAGGTGATGGCATTTTTGATGCCTTGGACTTTGTCATTAAAAAACTCTGCAAACTCATTACATTTGGTTTTGGAGGTAAGCTCTGATGGCATCTTAACAGGGGGATTTGTCAATTTATTTACTGTTGAGAACAGAACGCGTAGATTGTTACTGCAACCTTCGATTGTTTCGGAAAAATAAGTTTCCCTCGTTCTACGTAGCACACTGTTGAACTTGCACAATGCATCTTTGAAGATCTCATGGTCAACTTGGAGATTTGACTTTCGCCACTTCCGCTCGGCTCTCCGGCACTCTCTCTTCTGTGCCCTGACAGAGTCCGCTTTTGTCCATGGCGCCTTTTGCTTATTTGTAACAATTTTGACCTTTACAGGAGCAATCGTGTCCAGAACATCCAAAACACTAGAGGTGACAGAGTTAAGTAATTCATCCACAGTAGAACACAACGTGTTATCAAAGTTTATCATCCCCATGAAAAGTTCACCTGTATTTTTGTTTATGTGTCTTCTTCTTCTAACAATTGAGGATTCAGCTCGTGCTTTACTATTGAGACACATATCAAAAAATACACAGAAATGATCTGACAGAGCAACATTGGCCACATTTACATTTGAGATATTAACCCCTTTAGTAATTAGCAGATCGAGAGTGTGTCCTCTGCTATGGGTGGGGCCACTCACATGCTGAGTGAGACCAAAGGTCTCCAGCACAGAGCTCAGCTCTTTCGCGTATCTATCATCAACGTTATCTACATGTATATTAAAATCACCTATGACGACTAAACTATCAAAGTCTGTGCACACAACTGAAAGCAACTCGGTGAAATGATCAGTGAAACTATGACATGACTGTGGCGGCTTGTACACAACAATAATAAGAATAGAAGATTGTTTTTGTTCTATTTTAAAAGAGACATACTCAAATGAGGAAAATTTCCCAAGAGGTACTCTATGGGAGACAATACAATCTTTAAAAACTGCTGCTGTGCCTCCTCCTCTTTTATTTTCTCGAATTTCTGATTCAAATTTGAAATTTGGTGGTGTTGTTTCTATTAAGACTGCATTTTCTGTATTATGGTCAAGCCAAGTTTCAGTCATAAACATAAAGTCAAGATCATAAGAACAGATAAAATTATTAATTAAAAAGGATTTATTGCATAGTGATCTGACATTAAGCAGAGCAAGGTTAAAAATAATATCAGTGTCAGTGGGTTTAGTTGATTGACTACAAAGAATTGGAATTAGATTTCCTGAGTTGGACCGTCTAACTGCTGTCCTTCTGTTATATTTGTGTTTATTCAAATTAAAACACATTTCTGAGCTGGTGCGAGGAACACACACAGTCTCTATTGGTTTAAAAAGTGAACTCTGTTTTACTTTGTTAAGTTCCAGATGCATGACTGAGTAAGTGCCGTTCAGTGGCAGGACTGGTATTACACTGCCAGACGGACAGGGGTCAGTGTTTGCACCACAGTACTCACCCGGTGCTGGAGTGGAGGAGGAAGGTGGTAGTGGGGGCCGAGGGGCCTCGGATGTAAACAGTCACGCCCCCCTCGGGGAGCACTGAACAACATGGCGTAAAAAGTCCATCAATAAACTGGTGCCGTATCTTATCAAAGCCTCCAACAACACCATCCGTTCTCATTACATTCAGACCTATTGTGCATGTTTCTAGTGGTAGGGGAAACCGGAGCACCCAGAGAAAACCTACGCTGACTCGGGGAGAACATGCAAACTCCACACAGAACGGCCTGGAGGTGGAATCAAACCCAGGACCTACCGCTGTGCCGCCCATTGTTAGATACGATAGATATAGTCGACAACTTACTAACTCAGGATTTTTCAAAATGTCCTCCCCCACTTCTTGAACCAATCTCTCCGCTCTTATTGGACGAGCACGTATCACCAGAATGATTGACAGTTAGGAGGACCAATAGTCTTGATATCTCCTTTAAGTAATGGCGATAATGTTTAGGCCCCGGTGTTGGGAACAATAGGCCTGCACATACAGATTTATTCAGTGATTAACAGACACAATGACCACGCAGAGCACGTAATCTCGGCAGCCGCTCGTCTCGTCACAGTGACAGTGGCTCCGCTCTCATCCATCATGTGTTCGGCGCCCCTCCCTGCTCCCAAACCCATAAATCATTAATGAAAAGTGCAATTAGCGGCGCCTTGTACACATTAATTACATTTGAGAGGAACAGGTAGTCGGAGCCACCTGCATGACTGCCTCCCTGAGTGACTGACAGCTGACTGAAGTCCCGCCCCTTTACTATTGTCATTTTTTTTTCAAGCAGGAAGACGGCAAATTGTGACATTACATGAGTGTTCAACAACGAAGGAGGAACAACATGGATGATTTGGATTAATGTCCCACAGAGATGTAGATCCATGAGTGATGAGCCTACGAACTTAAACTACGACTACTTCATCGCTACCACAGCAAAGGCTCACAACTTGGAACATTAGTTTTTGATAGAAGAGACATGTCTTACTGTCAGGGTAATCATTTTATCCATACATGTTTTTTTTTCCTCCCCAAAACCAGTTGTGTAAATGACAAAGCTTGAGTGACGTTGGCAGCGGCTGTGGAAGCAACAATGGCTACGAATAATACGTTTATTTTGTTTTAATTCTGAGTTCAATGCACAGAAATGTATAATAAATTACTTTAAACACAGATCTCTGCCGTTCAGGTGAGTATTTCATGAGCTGTGATTCGTTCACATTCGACAGGGAAAGAACCAATCAGAGATAAGTAGAAGTGGCTGCAGAAAAGGAGAAGAAGTATTTCAGCTCTTGGCAATTTCTCACGGATTCAGATTCAGTTTGTTTGCCATTGGCAGTAAAACCACATTGGAATATCTGTTTTGGAATACCACAGTAAGTAGAGTTAGAGTTGTTTGACATGTATCATCTGGTCTTTTATCTGACGGAGAACTGAGAACCAATCAAGAATGTGAGAGGAACTCGCTGATAAGGTGCTTTCCATGACATCAGATGCTAACCATAGACAGTAGCAGAGATGGACTAAGCTAGGCCTGACGTCACCCATAGTTCTTTCTCTTCCGACTAGAGCGAATTCAATCAGACCATTTCACCGAGAATGGGGGAGCCAAATGTCTGGGTAGCGACAGCCTAGCAACCAAAGAGCCAATAAGAACCAGTGCTGCTCTGTCCCCTCGCGTTACTCGCTAACTAGGGCATATTCAGAGACAGAAGACACCTGATTGGTCAATTTCTACGGGACATATATGGATTTACAAAAGACTAAATAAATCAGGGGATGTTTACGGGAAAAATGGCGAGAGTGACACAGATGTCTACAGTACAAATGGTAGAAGTCCATTTTGCATGTCATGTCTTCATTTCACCCAGTTAGTAACCGCTTAATAAAGTGTGTATGTTAGATCCGGGATGTCTTCATAATCTCTCTCTCTCTCTCTCGCTGTGATCGCGAGGCTGGTGTAGAACCGAGGCCCGCTGAGGCCCGTCCCAGCGGTTCAGGAGGCCAGATGGACCACATCCATCAAACTCACGCAGCAGGAGGGTCACCGGAGACACACCCAGACACTGTGGATGAGCGATGGGCATGCACGCTCCACTGTACCCCCCCCCCACACACACACACACACGCACACACACACACACACACGCGCACACGCACACTTCCATACACCAACAAGCGCTCAGCCGAGAGGAGGCGGCAGAGGTCGTTCCAACTCAAACTCAATCAATAATCAACTGTTTTAGTGGAACATGTTTGGACTGAGGGTGAGAGACTGGAGGTAAAATAATAATGTGCATAGACATAAGACCAGGACCAGGGACCAGGATCCGGGACCAGGACCAGGGACCAGGACCCGGGACCAGGACCCGGGACCAGGACCCGGGACCAGGACCCGGGACCAGGACCCGGGACCAGGACCAGGGACCAGGACCCGGGACCAGGACCCGGGACCAGGATGGGACTTAGACGAGACCAAGACAGGGCTCAAGAGAATAAGACTTATATATATATATTTTTTTTTACAATTGTCTATTTTTAAGTTTTAAATTGATCTAATTATAAGATTTTTCTGTTCATCTTAAGAGAAAAAAACGTTATTATTTTTTTTTTGTGTTTTTTTTTTTTTTTTACTACTACTGCTACTGCTACTACTGCTGCTGCTGCTACTGCTGCTACTGCTACTACTACTGCTACTGCTACTGCTGCTACTGCTACTACTATCAAATCAATCAATCAAAGTTTATTTATAAAGCGCTTTTTCATACAACAAATGCAACACAAAGTGCTTTACAGTTTGGCTAAAAAACAATCCTGCCCATGCCCTCCCCCCACACACACACACACGCACCGATAAAACAATAAAACAATGATAAGAGACTTGGCAGGGTTCAGATGCAACCGGCTGAAGAAACGCCATCCAAGGAGCCGTCAGCACCAGGAGCAGAGAGCCGCCCATAGCCAAAGGGGACGACACAGGACCCAGAGGGGACCCAAAACCGAGGCCCCGGGCCTCCACCTGGTCCAAGAGTCCGACCCCCACAGCCACAGCCAACCACCGCTCCCAGCGCAGAGGGCTCCTCCAGAGGAAACACTGGGGATACTTAAAAACAATACAATAAGTAAAACACTAAAATGTGAGCCTGAAAGGAACTATCACACAAAACATGAATAAAAGCAATAGCAATATAATAAATAATAAAGGATAAATAGAATATATAAAAATGGACTAATAAATACTAATCAAAAGCTAATCTAAAAAGGTGTGTCTTGAGCCTGGCTTTAAAAATATGAATGTTCTCTGCGACCCTGAGCTCCTCTACTACTACTACTGCTACTACTGCTACTACTGCTACTGCTGCTACTACTACTGCTACTACTGCTACTACTGCTACTGCTGCTACTACTACTGCTACTACTGCTGCTACTACTGCTACTGCTGCTACTACTGCTACTGCTACTACTGCTACTGCTACTACTGCTACTGCTACTACTACTACTGCTACTGCTACTACTACTACTGCTACTACTGCTGCTACTACTGCTACTACTGCTACTGCTACTACTACTACTGCTACTGCTACTACTACTACTGCTACTGCTACTACTACTACTGCTACTACTGCTGCTACTACTGCTACTGCTACTGCTACTACTGCTACTGCTACTACTACTACTGCTACTGCTACTACTACTACTGCTACTACTGCTGCTACTACTGCTACTGCTACTACTGCTACTGCTGCTACTACTACTGCTACTACTGCTGCTACTACTGCTACTGCTGCTACTACTACTGCTACTACTGCTACTACTGCTACTGCTGCTACTACTACTGCTACTACTGCTGCTACTACTGCTACTGCTGCTACTACTGCTACTGCTACTACTGCTACTGCTACTACTGCTACTGCTACTACTACTACTGCTACTGCTACTACTACTACTGCTACTACTGCTGCTACTACTGCTACTACTGCTACTGCTACTACTACTACTGCTACTGCTACTACTACTACTGCTACTGCTACTACTACTACTGCTACTACTGCTGCTACTACTGCTACTGCTACTGCTACTGCTACTACTACTACTGCTACTGCTACTACTACTACTGCTACTACTGCTGCTACTACTGCTACTGCTACTACTGCTACTGCTGCTACTACTACTGCTACTACTGCTGCTACTACTGCTACTGCTGCTACTACTGCTACTGCTACTACTGCTACTACTGCTACTGCTACTACTACTACTGCTACTGCTACTACTACTACTGCTACTACTGCTGCTACTACTGCTACTACTGCTACTGCTACTACTACTACTGCTACTGCTACTACTACTACTGCTACTGCTACTACTACTACTGCTACTACTGCTGCTACTACTGCTACTGCTACTACTACTACTGCTACTGCTACTACTACTACTGCTACTGCTGCTACTACTGCTACTGCTACTACTGCTACTGCTACTACTGCTACTGCTACTACTACTACTGCTACTGCTACTACTACTACTGCTACTACTGCTACTGCTACTACTGCTACTGCTACTACTACTACTGCTACTGCTACTACTACTACTGCTACTACTGCTGCTACTGCTGCTACTACTGCTACTGCTACTACTACTACTGCTACTGCTACTACTACTACTGCTACTACTGCTGCTACTACTGCTACTGCTACTACTACTACTGCTACTGCTACTACTACTACTGCTACTACTGCTGCTACTACTGCTACTGCTACTACTACTACTGCTACTGCTACTACTACTACTGCTACTACTGCTGCTACTACTGCTACTGCTACTACTACTACTGCTACTGCTACTACTACTACTGCTACTACTGCTGCTACTACTGCTACTGCTACTACTGACATTTTGTAAGGTACTCATTGAGCTACACTTATGAGCACAAATATACAAACATACAGCTCAGTTGGTAGAGCACTGGTCTTTGTGGGTTGGTTGTGCAAAGGTTGTGGGTTCGATCCCACCACGGCCCATGTCATCTCCTCCCACTGATGTCTGCTGTTGCTGTGTCCCTGGGCAAGACACCTAACCCCACATTGCCTGAAGCCCCCACTGAAAGACCAAGGCCGTGTAGTCGATGACAGAAAAGCCATCTTCCCATGGACTCACCACCTGCAGGGGATCAGCGAGGGTCTGGTGCTTTGAGACCCCCCCAACCCAGAAATGGATTTATAAAGGGATGACAATGACATGACAGCTTGAAAGAGAGGGGGAAAGAATACAAAATATAGAGAGAGAGATAGTCTGTATAAAAGCATGTCATGATTTCGAGCAGACCCCAGGAAGAAAAAACAATGCTCCTCAGTGGCTAATTATTATTATTATTTGTTAATTTGGTAGGGACAGAACAAGAACGGCGGCACGGTGGCTGAGTGGATAGCACTCTCGCCTCTCAGCAAGAAGGTCCTGGGTTCGAATCCCGGTCGGACCAGGGCCTTTCTGAGTGGAGTTTGCATGGTCTCCCTGTGTCTGCGTAGGTTTCCTCCGGGTGCTCCGGTTTCCCCTACCACTAAAAATATGTACAATAGGTCTGGCATGCGCCTCCTGTTCGGCGACCCCGCTCCCATCTCTGTGAGGAGTGAGAGACAAGTGCCCAAAATAATAACAATTGTAAACCGCTTTGTGACTCTGGTCTGTGAAAGGCGGTATATAAATAAAGATTACTTACTTACTTACTTACTAAAGAAGCATTGTTACAGGAACCGATGCTGTGTTCATAGACCGTGATGGGGGTCTTAATAAACAGATCCATTCCCAAGAGCAGCTTATATTGTGTCGTCCTTATCAGCGGGACATGGCTCTTGTTTGCTCCTCACTCCTTCGTGCCTAACGCAGTCTAAACACCGCGATCAGCAGCATCTGGCCGTGTGTGTGTCCACTATTGTCTCTGTTAAGTGAATGTTAAGTCGTTCATTCAGGTTAGTGGAAAAACCCTGTGAACGCACATTTCACGCCACATTTCTCCGTAGGTCACTCACACATAATGCTGGGCAGTGATCAAACACATGATCGTAATAGTTTTAAGGCCCGCTGACATTAGAAGAAGAAGGTTTGTTCTTTCAGTCGGAGCAATAATGTTAGAATCCAACTGTGGACATTTTAATGATTGAAGTTACTTTGAGTTTTAATGCCTCATCAAACTGAACCAAACTCACGAGCTCTGTCACAGGTCGATTGTATTCCGGACATTTATGCTTTAATGTGCTAAAATGAGTTCTGATTCTTTTAAAACCATGGTGGACCTGAACATGGATCTATAATAATAACTGGATAAGGTATTACTAGCTTATAGCTGTCCCACCCAAGGCCACAGGGGGCGCCCGTGGTACTGCAGACTAAACCAGACTAAACCAGACTAAATTCATGTTGGCTTCCCAGAAACTTTCCCCATAGATCTCAATGTAAACTAAAACAACTCGACCTCAGCTGACAGAGAACCTGACAGAGAACCTACAGCTTTCAGAAAGATCAGATTCTGTGGGGATTTTAGTGTCCCTTGCCGTCCTGAACTTTTTTTTGGTTTTCTTTAAATCCACACTTTACTGCCACAAACTCTGCTCCTTTCCTTCCCGCTCTGATCGGCAGCTCTGATTGGTCAAAAATGTGTTCTAAGTAAAACAAATGTTGCCAAATGTTGCTGTCATTCCATTTATGTAACGATTTAACAAAAACACATTTCAACCAATCCCTGCTCTCGTGAAGGATCCATACGAGACCAACCGCTTCCTGCAGAGCCACTTAAAGGCACCATCACGCGCCAGAAGAAGAAGAAGAAGAAGAAGGAGAAGGAGAAGAAGAAAAGAAGAAGAAGAAGAAGACCGAGTGAACTCTGCCGGACGATGGACGGGGACCGCACATTTCACGCCACATTTCTCCTCAGGTCAATTAAAACATCACGCTCAGCTGCTTCGGCGGGTCACTGCTCCTCCAAAAACTGCTTTTATTGGTTCAAGGCCCAGTGACATTACAGCCGGGTGGGGGGGGGAGAGAGGGGTGGGGCCGTTTGTCACTGGGAGCGACCTTGGAGGAGCTCGGTTATGTCCCAGAGATGAAGAGGTGTCTGGGGTAAAAACGGCAGCAATGAGCCTGGTTCGCTGATCGGGACCGCCTTAAATCAGCTTTGATCGCTTGAAGTTGTGGGAAAAATAACGTCCAAATGCGAGGGGTGTGTAATCCCTCGCCGTTTGTCGCACACCTGTAATTGTCCTGAGATTTACGTCTTGTCAAAGGCAAACTTTTGACAACTCCTCGGACCGTTTAGAGCCATCAATAAATGTAGAGGCGAAAGGTTCTTTAATTTGATCTGTACTCCTCACGCTCGGCTTTCATCGAACTGGCCATATTTCTCTCTGGTTTTATGGGATCTTCATTATTTAGTTGGGAAAAGGGATAAAGTGTCATTGATTTGGGGCGGGGCCGAGGGATTGGTTGGTTTTGGGGAGGGGCCAGTTTAAACACAAGGTGAGACGCATCTGTATGATGTTGTTAAATGACTCGGCGATTACCGCATGGGTCCAAGTTTTATATGCACCTTTAATGTGTCTGGATTAAAGATTTAATAACATATGGGTCTGGATTAAAGATTTAATAACATATGGGTCTGGATTAAAGATTTAATAACATATGGTCTGGATTAAAGATTTAATAACATATGTGTCTGGATTAAAGATTTAATAACATATGTGTCTGGATTAAAGATTTAATAACATATGTGTCTGGATTAAAGATTTAATAACATATGGTCTGGATTAAAGATTTAATAACATATGGGTCTGGATTAAAGATTTAATAACATATGGGTCTGGATTAAAGATTTAATAACATATGGGTCTGGATTAAAGATTTAATAACATATGGTCTGGATTAAAGATTTAATAACATATGGTCTGGATTAAAGATTTAATAACATGTGTCTGGATTAAAGATGATAATAACATATGTGTCTGGATTAAAGATTTAATAACATATGTGTCTGGATTAAAGATTTAATAACATATGGGTCTGGATTAAAGATTTAATAACATATGGGTCTGGATTAAAGATTTAATAACATATGGTCTGGATTAAAGATTTAATAACATATGTGTCTGGATTAAAGATTTAATAACATATGTGTCTGGATTAAAGATTTAATAACATATGGGTCTGGATTAAAGATTTAATAACATATGGTCTGGATTAAAGATTTAATAACATATGGGTCTGGATTAAAGATTTAATAACATATGGGTCTGGATTAAAGATTTAATAACATATGGGTCTGGATTAAAGATTTAATAACATATGGTCTGGATTAAAGATTTAATAACATATGGTCTGGATTAAAGATTTAATAACATGTGTCTGGATTAAAGATGATAATAACATATGGGTCTGGATTAAAGATTTAATAACATATGGGTCTGGATTAAAGATTTAATAACATATGGTCTGGATTAAAGATTTAATAACATATGTGTCTGGATTAAAGATTTAATAACATATGGTCTGGATTAAAGATTTAATAACATATGAGTCTGGATTAAAGATTTAATAACATATGGGTCTGGATTAAAGATTTAATAACATATGGTCTGGATTAAAGATTTAATAACATATGTGTCTGGATTAAAGATTTAATAACATGTGTCTGGATTAAAGATGATAATAACATATGGGTCTGGATTAAAGATTTAATAACATATGGGTCTGGATTAAAGATTTAATAACATATGGTCTGGATTAAAGATTTAATAACATATGTGTCTGGATTAAAGATTTAATAACATATGGTCTGGATTAAAGATTTAATAACATATGAGTCTGGATTAAAGATTTAATAACATATGGGTCTGGATTAAAGATTTAATAACATATGGTCTGGATTAAAGATTTAATAACATATGTGTCTGGATTAAAGATTTAATAACATATGGTCTGGATTAAAGATTTAATAACATGTGTCTGGATTAAAGATGATAATAACATATGGGTCTGGATTAAAGATTTAATAACATATGTGTCTGGATTAAAGATTTAATAACATATGTGTCTGGATTAAAGATTTAATAAAATATGTGTCTGGATTAAAGATTTAATAACATATGTGTCTGGATTAAAGATTTAATAACATATGTGTCTGGATTAAAGATTTAATAACATATGTGTCTGGATTAAAGATTTAATAACATATGGGTCTGGATTAAAGATTTAATAACATATGGGTCTGGATTAAAGATTTAATAACATGTGTCTGGATTAAAGATTTAATAACATATGTGTCTGGATTAAAGATTTAATAACATATGTGTCTGGATTAAAGATTTAATAACATATGTGTCTGGATTAAAGATTTAATAACATATGTGTCTGGATTAAAGATTTAATAACATATGTGTCTGGATTAAAGATTTAATAACATATGTGTCTGGATTAAAGATTTAATAACATATGGGTCTGGATTAAAGATTTAATAACATATGGTCTGGATTAAAGATGATAATAACATATGGTCTGGATTAAAGATTTAATAACATATGTGTCTGGATTAAAGATTTAATAACATATGGTCTGGATTAAAGATTTAATAACATGTGTCTGGATTAAAGATGATAATAACATATGGGTCTGGATTAAAGATTTAATAACATTTGTGTCTGGATTAAAGATTTAATAACATATGGTCTGGATTAAAGATTTAATAACATATGTGTCTGGATTAAAGATTTAATAACATATGTGTCTGGATTAAAGATTTAATAACATATGTGTCTGGATTAAAGATTTAATAACATATGTGTCTGGATTAAAGATTTAATAACATATGTGTCTGGATTAAAGATTTAATAACATATGTGTCTGGATTAAAGATTTAATAACATATGTGTCTGGATTAAAGATTTAATAACATATGTGTCTGGATTAAAGATTTAATAACATATGTGTCTGGATTAAAGATTTAATAACATATGTGTCTGGATTAAAGATTGAATAACATATGTGTCTGGATTAAAGATTTAATAACATATGTGTCTGGATTAAAGATTTAATAACATATGTGTCTGGATTAAAGTTGAATAACATATGTGTCTGGATTAAAGATTGAATAACATATGTGTCTGGATTAAAGATTTAATAACATATATGTCTGGATTAAAGATTTAATAACATATGTGTCTGGATTAAAGATTTAATAACATATGTGTCTGGATTAAAGATGTAATAACATATGGTCTGGATTAAAGATTTAATAACATATGTGTCTGGATTAAAGATTTAATAGCATATGGGTCTGGATTAAAGATTTAATAACATATGTGTCTGGATTAAAGATTTAATAACATATGTGTCTGGATTAAAGATTTAATAACATATGTGTCTGGATTAAAGATTGAATAACATATGTGTCTGGATTAAAGATTTAATAACATATATGTCTGGATTAAAGATTTAATAACATATGTGTCTGGATTAAAGATTTAATAACATATGTGTCTGGATTAAAGATTTAATAACATATGTCTGGATTAAAGATTTAATAACATATGTGTCTGGATTAAAGATTTAATAACATATGTGTCTGGATTAAAGATTTAATAACATATGTGTCTGGATTAAAGATTTAATAACATATGTGTCTGGATTAAAGATTTAATAACATATGTGTCTGGATTAAAGATTTAATAACATATGTGTCTGGATTAAAGATTTAATAACATATGTGTCTGGATTAAAGATTTAATAACATATGTGTCTGGATTAAAGATTTAATAACATATGTGTCTGGATTAAAGATTTAATAACATATGTGTCCTGGATTAAAGATTTAATAACATATGTGTCTGGATTAAAGATTTAATAACATATGTGTCTGGATTAAAGATTTAATAACATATGTGTCTGGATTAAAGTTGAATAACATATGTGTCTGGATTAAAGATTGAATAACATATGTGTCTGGATTAAAGATTTAATAACATATATGTCTGGATTAAAGATTTAATAACATATGTGTCTGGATTAAAGATTTAATAACATATGTGTCTGGATTAAAGATTTAATAACATATGTCTGGATTAAAGATTTAAAAACATGGGTCTGGATTAAAGATTGAATAACATATGGGTCTGGATTAAAGATTTAATAACATATGTCTGGATTAAAGATTTAAAAACATATGGGTCTGGATTAAAGATTTAATAACATATGGGTCTGGATTAAAGATTGAATAACATATGTGTCTGGATTAAAGATTTAATAACATATGTGTCTGGATTAAAGATTTAATAACATATGTGTCTGGATTAAAGATTTAATAACATATGTGTCTGGATTAAAGATTTAATAACATATGGGTCTGGATTAAAGATTGAATAACATATGTGTCTGGATTAAAGATTTAATAACATATGGGTCTGGATTAAAGATTGAATAACATATGTGTCTGGATTAAAGATTTAATAACATATGTGTCTGGATTAAAGATTTAATAACATATGTGTCTGGATTAAAGTTGAATAACATATGTGTCTGGATTAAAGATTGAATAACATATGTGTCTGTATTAAAGATTTAATAACATATGGTCTGGATTAAAGATTTAATAAAATATGTGTCTGGATTAAAGATTGTGTGTCTGGATTAAAGATTTAATAACATATGTGTCTGGATTAAAGATTTAATAAAATATGTGTCTGGATTAAAGATTTAATAACATATGTGTCTGGATTAAAGATTTAATAACATGTGTCTGGATTAAAGATTTAATAACATATGGGTCTGGATTAAAGTCTTGGCCCCAGACAGAGGGGAGCTACTGTACATGTTTTTAGAAGTAGGTGAACTGGAGCACCCAGAGGAAACCACCAAAAAACAAGGAGAACATGCAAACTCCGCTCCACAAGCCCCCGTCCAGAGGCAGAATCAAACCCATGCAGGACCTTTGTGCCAAGATAGTGCCAACCGCTCAGCCTTCATACTAAACCCAAGATACCCAGCTCCGGTCCTGACCAAGCCGAGCACCAACATCCGGAGATGGGTTCCCGGGCGCTGTTACTACGGCGACCATTGCTCCTGATGTAAGCCTTAGTGGCATCAGGATGGGTCAAATGCAGAGGATTGAAATGCTCTACGGGGATTAATGAAGTGCTCCTTTACCTTTACCAAGATATAGAATCTGAGAGAGTGGTTGTTGGGGACACTATGGGCTTCAGCCACGCTTCACCCAGTCTGTCCCAGGGCAGCTGTGGCTCCAATAGTAATTTGCTAGTTTGTGTGAATGCATACCCACTATGGAACCTTGTGCTTTAGATAATGCTTACTTTACTTTCTACGCTCTCCAAATATTTTCCCTACACCAATTCATAATCACTCCATCTCCGAGTCAAATCGTTTAGGTCAATATAAACGCTTTGGGGTCAAGTTTGATTAAGATCCCAGTTCCTTATTTGAATCTTTGACAACAGCAGCAGCAGATAGGTTCACGGACCATTTGTTTTTATGGATCTGTCCGTTGGGCTCGGGCCGGCCCCTCCCCTCCTGCGGCCGGAGCTACACCTCGGACATGACAACGAAGCGGCGACACACGGGTTCATCAAGACAGTGCACAAACACAACCTCCCATCTGCCCACTGCGGCTGATAAAGTTACAGGCAACCAGACTCTGAGGCTAAATCAATGGAAGAGAGACGAGACTCGGCTGGAAAAGAGACAGAGAGAGATAGAGATGGAGGAGGGGGAGGCGGGAGAAATATGTCCTGAAATATTTGGAGACCTGTTCCAAATACTTAAGATAGAGTGAGAATGTGTGTGTGTGTGTGTGTGTGTGGGGGGGGGTAATGGGGTCTAGGTTTCTTGATGGGGGCCGTGAGCGATGACCCGTTCCTTGGATCTTCACCTTGAGTACGTTTATATGGCACTAGTTAAAACCAGGAAGCTTGCCTATAGTCCAGTTGAATTCCATTGAGCAAGACGCACGTAAAAAACGGGGCGAGGTGTGAAAAACCAGTCCATTCACTACAACTGGACTGAACTGGACTGAACTGGACTGAACTGGACTGAACTGGACTGAACCGGATTCTACTGAGACAAGGTCAGCAGATGCACTGAAGAGCACAGGGCGAAGTCAGGCTTATATTTGAAATGTATGTAAGAAAAAATCTATTTGGACCCATTTTGGCGACTCATTTATTTTGATTGTGATGAAAAATGTTAGGAATGTGTTTGCTTTGGTTTTTAACGTGATGAGAAAATGGGAAACAGTGTTTTCAGTTGTGTTGCTGCTGTTATGTAAAGAAAACAAAATGCTGATAATTGTGCTTATACAGTATGACAATAGAAAACACCATATTTTAAACATGTTTTGTAAACGTACTCACTTATACTGTATATACTTATTTTTTATTCTAATTTAATTAATTATAGATTGTAATAGTTTGATAGACAGTTGTAGAGGCTTTAGTGTTTTATCTATACAAAAACTAACAGTATTTATTGGAGAGTCGTGCAGATAAATAGTGAAGACAAGGAGATATATATATATATACTGTATATATATAATTAGTAGCAACCCTTTTTAAAACACTTATATATTTTCTTAATTTGAATAAAATGATGTATTGATTGTAATAGTTAAATAGACAGTAGCAACTCAGGATCAGGAGAGAATCCACTGCAGCAATGCTAACTTTGGACCAGAGCAGAGAAAATGGTCTGAACCAAGCTCCACCTTGTGACCCGTCCTGCTCCACCCAGAGGCTACTCCACCTCTGCTGCTGTGACCCGTCCTGCTCCACCCAGAGGCTACTCCACCTCTGCTGCTGTGACCCGTCCTGCTCCACCCAGAGGCTACTCCACCTCTGCTGCTGTGACCTGTCCTGCTCCACCCAGAGGCTACTCCACCTCTGCTGCTGTGACCTGTCCTGCTCCACCCAGAGGCTTACTCCACCTCTGCTGCTGTGACCCGTCCTGCTCCACCCAGAGGCTACTCCACCTCTGCTGCTGTGACCTGTCCTGGTCCACCCAGAGGCTACTCCACCTCTGCTGCTGTGACCTGTCCTGCTCCACCCAGAGGCTACTCCACCTCTGCTGCTGTGACCCGTCCTGCTCCACCCAGAGGCTACTCCACCTCTGCTGCTGTGACCTGTCCTGCTCCACCCAGAGGCTACTCCACCTCTGCTGCTGTGACCTGAGGCTGTGGCTGATTATTACTATTGTTATGTTTTTAGAATGATCAGTTTTATTTTTGTTGTTGTTGGGCCTCCTTCATACAATTCTGTTCACACAAAAACAAACAGTGATTAAATGTATATTAAGTCAGACAGGTTTGGGAGCAGGGCGACCGTAGCTCAGTTGGTAGAGCTTTGGCCTTTGGGCCTGAAGGTCGTGGGTTCGAGCCCACCGTAAGACCTACTTCACGACTCCCACTGATGACTGCTGTCGTTGTGTCCTTGGGCAAGACACTTAACCCCACTTTGCCCAAAGCCCCAACTGAAAGATCTCAGCTCCTGTGGACTCACCACCTGCAGGAGGATCAGTGAGGGGCTGGTGCTCTGTGGACTGGGTGCAGCTCTGACTGCCACCCCCCGACCCAGAAATGGATTAAGGGGAAGAAAATGGATGGATGGATGGTTTGGGAGTAACTCTGAATAAAAATACTCACAATTACTATGTCTAATTTGACTTGAATTATGTATAGATTGTAATAGTTTAATAGCCAGTTGTAGTCTTTAATCTATCCATACAAAAACAAACAGTACATACAGGAGAATATTGCAGAGAAATGGTGAAGACGAGGAGCGAGATGGAGACATACTGTGAGGAGAGGGTAGAAGGAGAGAGAGTCAGTGGTAAAATGTAATCTTCTGGGCCTCATCAGGACTCTCCATCGCGCCGCAGTGACAGGCCGCCGGATAATTAATTATACCATTTCGATGAGAATATCGACTAAACAAAGCCATTACTCATGGCAAAAGTCAATAAGCATGGACACATTCAATCATGTCCTGCCCAGTGATTACTCCTTTCAAAATACAATAATTATTTTCAAGAGCTGCCTCGAATTAAATTTCTGTCAAGCCGGTACAAGTCTCGGGCTTGATGAAGGATGCCATGGATTTTTCTTGGCGGAGTGGTTTCCCCCGTGGACGAGCGTAAGAGGAGGCATTTATCCCGCTGGAGAGGTAGTTTGTTTTATAAGCATCATAACTGCAGCATGAGCGTCCGATTATCTGTGATGGCCCCATTCTGTGTCATCCATCTGCTGCCGGAGCAACGTCACGCTCGTGTCTGTGCAAAGATGTGCTGTGGTTTCGCTTCAGAAGCTGCAGACGCTGCGAGAGGCGAGGTTTTTCAATTTGATCGTGATGTTAACCTCCATTCAGCTTGTCCTGTGCAGCTTATCATGGACGTCACGGCAACGCACCCACGTGGCACATATACTTAGTGCTTTATACAGTCTGAACAAAACATTATAACATCCCAAGCAATCTTGCGTGATTAAACAGACATTATTAGTTGGATTCAAGCTGGGCTATCCATGTTAGCCGACCAAACAAAGGTACACAAGTAGACAAATGTGAAAAGCACACACACAAATGATTAAATGTTGGATTGAGACTCCATGGGCCATATTTGTTGTACAATTAGGACCTAATCTTGACAAAACAAATCCACAGCCGTAAACCCTTTTCACCAGAAGAGTGCATGAAGGAGTTAACATCACACACTCATTCATTCACATTCACACCCTTCAGACAGACGGTACTGCTGCCCGGTGCCACCACGGCGAGGTCCTGGCCCTGGCTTACCCGTCGGCGTTCAACATGGAGGCCCTACAGCAAAAACCTGTTCACCGCTCTCGCTTCATGTCGGCAGTGCCAGGGTCAGTTCATGCGTTCACAATCACTCTCCATGCTTCCCCATCTTGCAGAATTACTATCGCAGAAACACATCCGCAGTACTGTAGAGTAAGACTAAACCCGTCTCATGACATTCTCCCTCTCCTCCACTGTCATACCCTCACATTTGTAGAAGTACAGGGCATAAACACATACATAGCAAATAAAAACATAGTAAATGTAAGCCATATGAACATAATGCAACAATACAAGCTCAAACACCAAAGTCCATACCACCACCAAGGAACAGACTTCAGCAGGCTAAGGTTGGGGCTAAAGATAATTCCATCCATACCTTAAGGTAAAAGGCTTACTTCAGGAGCAGTGGTCGCCGTAGTAACAGCGCCCAGAACCCATCTCCACATGTTGATGCTCTTGGTCAGGACCAGAGCTGGAGGATTTAACCTAGTGTACATGTTTTTAGTGGTAGGGGAAACTGGAGTACCCGGCGGAAACCTACGCAAGCACGGGGAGAACATGCAAACTCCACTCAGAAAGACCCTGTTCCGACCGGTATTCAAACCCCAGAGTGCTGCCCAACACCCCGAAATTTCTAATGCTATCCACTCAGCCACCGCGCCGCCCTTGGCCTTCCTCTCGGTCTACTACCACTCATACAACTATTCGTCACTCGAGTCAAGTCGAGTCAAGTCAATCTCTCTTCCTCCATTCTCTGCATATGTCGATAGCATCTCAACACTCATGCATCTGCTCTACCTGCTTATACACAAATGCAACTATTCAGAAAACTCTTCATTGGTTCTGGCACTAGTGTTTTGGCCTCTGTCACATCTGTAGATCAGAAAAGTGAAAATTAGAGGACCTCCTTCAGCACGAACCATCAAATAGTGACTGTCCATTCTTCCACTACCTCCATCTCTGTGGTTAGCGTACGGTGGGCGCCCCAACTCTCGGCGTTCCCAGTTCACACAATGTTATATTAAACTCTTGTAAAGTCTGTATCATTCTGACTTTTAAAAGCTGTTAACTTTTCATATCCACCTTGGCGGCGCTGCACGGTTTAACAAGGAGCAGCCAGCTCATAATGCGATTTGTAAAAGTGATTCTGACGCTGTTTACAGACACTTAGCGCTGGCCTCCTCCACACTCCAAACCAGTTTAAGGTTTTACTCCACTCATTTAAGGCGGTATGAGCGGACAAAGACAGGACTGTGATGGAAGTGTGGCTGCTAACAGATATTACACTCTATCTAGTTAGGCAGGTCTGAAAAGTCTTCTTTAAATAAGTACATTTGAGGTCGTAATCTGGACTAGACTCTTGGTAGTACACATGTTTTTATGAACAATTTGGTAACTTGCTAATTGTTGTGACACAGATTAATGTAAATATTAAACTAATGAGGACAGCGAAAAGCTATATAAGTCATTTTTTTATGTTTTGTGCTGAGCTGTAATCAGTGTGGGCGGGTCCCGGCTCCAATGAGCACGTGTAATAACATGCTGCATTATCACTCCTGGCCAGTGGGGGTGTACCCGGAAACAGAATTACCCAATGCTTTTGAACTGCTTCTTTTTTCCTCTCAAAAACGTCTTTACAGAATGGTCCAAAAGTGGCTCATGGCCCAACACTATGTTCCAGAAGCGTGTGAATGCTGAGGGGAGTTTTATATATATTTTTGGACCAGCCTCGTTTAGCCGCTGTGGACTTTTGAATTCACTCGTTGGGGCTGGTGCCAGCTAACGCATGCGCAAATGCGTTTTTTCACATTTTCCTGTCCCTGCGGCCATTTTGAAAAGGCCCAATGAAGGCAAAAGGTGCGGCACATTAGTTTCAAGATAGGCGTGACTGCGTTCGTTCATGTTTACAGTCTATGGCTGTGATCCACCGTGATGTGGGACAGGAGCTCCTACTGAACCAGCGCACAATAACACAACAGCTGCTCCATGAACACACAACAGTAAAAGTGCAGAGTTCTTTCCCCAAACAGACGACTAATAGGATCAGTTTAATATGATCCAATATTCACGTAGATGAGTCCATCTTCAGGTCATGAGGTTTTCTCTGTTATCTCTGACTTTGGCCCGAGTTCGCCCTCGGCACAAACATGAGCCACAGCTGCGACGCTGATTTCATTTCACTTCATTACGTCTCATTTAAAAACATTCAGATACGAGTGCACTAAAAGGCTGTTATTGCCACGACCGTGTTCAAGAGCTCAGAGCAACGCCAGGATGAATAAATGAAACTGAAAGTAAAAGCTGTGTATTACAATTTAAAGTAATGACAAAGTGAAGGGCAATAATCTCATGTCTGTGATCAACGCCAGGTTTATCACGCTGGGACTCTGAGGAGCACAGGGACCGGCCTCCTGCTGGGACTCTGAGGAGCACAGGGACTGGCCTCCTGCTGGGACTCTGAGGAGCACAGGGACTGGCCTCCTGCTGGGACTCTGAGGAGCACAGGGACTGGCCTCCTGCTGTGGACTCTGAGGAGCACAGGGACTGGCCTCCTGCTGTGGACTCTGAGCAGCACAGGGACTGGCCTCCTGCTGGGACTCTGAGGAGCACAGGGACTGGCCTCCTGCTGGGACTCTGAGGAGCACAGGGACTGGCCTCCTGCTGGGACTCTGAGGAGCACAGGAACTGGACTCCTGCTGGGACTCTGAGGAGCACAGGGACTGGCCTCCTGCTGGGACTCTGAGGAGCACAGGGACTGGCCTGATGCTGGGACTCTGAGGAGCACAGGGACTGGCCTGATGCTGGGACTCTGAGGAGCACAGGGACTGGCCTCCTGCTGGGACTCTGAGGAGCACAGGGACTGGACTCCACAGGGACTGGCCTCCTGCTGGGCCTCTGAGGAGCACAGGGACTGGCCTGATGCTGGGACTCAGAGGAGCACAGGGACTGGCCTCCTGCTGTTCCCAGAGTCAGGACTAAACATATGGAGGCAGCCTTTCAGATCTATTTAGCTAAAATCTGGAGCAGTCTTCCTGAAAATGTGAGACAGGCTTCTTCTCTGGCAATGTTCAAATCCAGGATAAAACAGTTCTGTCAGCTGTGCATAAAACTGAAGTATTGTATCTTCACGTGTTATTATTTACAGTGTCTTGTGTATAACTTTTGCGATACAAAAAAAACGTACCTTTCCTTAATTATAATCATGGAGAATCATTTAGGGACTAATAATGTGAAAATATATAGAACTCAGTGACATTTAGAACAAAAAGGGGAAAAAAGGATAAAAAATTAGGATTGATTTATTTTCTAACATTCGCTCAGACAGATTTAGGTAAAAACGACCAGAAAAGTGTAAAATCTGATCCACATTTTTCCACTCTTTAATAAATATAATTGTTTTTCTGTGAACGGGTGCAGCTCTGACTGCCACCCCCGACCCAGACATGGATTAAAGGGAAGAAAATGGATAGTTTTTTCTGTTATTAAGATAAATGTCTCTCCTTTTATTCACTTACATGTTATTTTAGACCAGAGCCAGGATTAATCAACTTCAGCCCGATATCAACGCATTAACTGCCAAAGACGTATGTGTCTGAGACTGGGACTTCTGTCTAACTTCTCTGTTTTCACCTCAGGATCACAGAGGAACAGAACTAGCTTGAAACAGACTTATTTTTGCTGAAGAAAGTAGAAAGTCCAGTCTTTCAGAATCTGGTTTCATCTTTCACATAGTCTCAGCACATAATATTCTGCGGGTGTTGAAAGTCCGTGAAATCATCAAAATCGGCAGCAGTCAGTGAGTTGATGAAGGAACGACTTACTGAGGTCCCGTTGTTTTCCCGGAAAACGTCTTGGTTCACAAAATGGAAGCCCTTCTTCTCCAGTCGGAGCAGCACCTGAAACAGGAGACAGAGCCACCTTCCATTAAGCACTAGATTAATCTGTGTAATTACTGCGCTAACGAACGACTGATGGAGGACGTGCTAATTGTGCTGCGTGTCTGAGCAGAGGGTCAGGGCTCCAGGGAGACGTCTGCAATGATCACAGCCCAAACAGACGTCTGCAGTGATCACAGCCCAAACAGACGTCTGCAGTGATCACAGCCCAAACAGACGTCTGCAGTGATCACAGCCCAAACAGACGTCTGCAGTGATCACAGCCCAAACAGACGTCTGCAGTGATCACAGCCCAAACAGACGTCTGCAGTGATCACAGCCCAAACAGACGTCTGCAGTGATCACAGCCCAAACAGACGTCTGCAGTGATCACAGCCCAAAGCCCCAGTGTAGACCAGTATAGACCTCTATACACCGTTATACATGTATAACGGTGTATAGAGGTCTATACTGGTCTATAAAGGTCTATACTGGTCTATATTGGTCTGTACTGGTCTATATTGGTCTACACTGGTCAATATTGGTCTATATTGGTCTATATTGGTCTACACTGGTCTATATTGGTCTATATTGGTCTATATTGGTCTACACTGGTCTATATTGGTCTACACTGGTCTATAATGGTCTATATTGGTCTACACTGGTCTATATTGGTCTATATTGGTCTACACTGGTCTATACTGGTCTATATTGGTCTATATTGGTCTACACTGGTCTATATTGGTCTACACTGGTCTATATTGGTCTATATTGGTCTACACTGGTCTATATTGGTCTATATTGGTCTATATTGGTCTACACTGGTCTATATTGGTCTATATTGGTCTATATTGTCTACACTGGTCTATATTGGTCTATATTGGTCTATATTGTCTACACTGGTCTATATTTGTCTATATTGGTCTATATTGGTGCACCAATGTGTGTGTCTTGCCAGTGTTTGGTGGTTTGACTTTTTGTATTGACTGCTACAAGACCACAGTCATTTATGTGATATAAAAGTTATCTGGAACAGTCTTCCTGAAGATGTGAGACAGGCCTCCTCTCTGACAGTGTTTAAAACCAGGTTAAAGACAGTTCTGTTTAGCTGTGCTACAACTGAGGGATTTTATATTTTTATCTTTCTTTTTAATGTTCTGTGATTATTTATGATTTTAATGCTTTCTTATTTTGTTCAGCACTTTGAGTTGTGCATGAACCGTGCTATATAAATAAACTTGCCTCGCCTAAAACTGTGTGGTCAGAGTGAACTAAGACGAAGGATCTTCTGAGACTCACCTGTCGGTCGTTTTCCGTCTCTCTGAAGGTGATCCTGTCGACCTCCTCAGAGTCGGCGAGGCGGTCGGTCTGCGGCGTGGCACTGGAGCATAAACTCTGCAGAGACAACAATGCATCGGCTTTATACAGCGCTTGGTTGGACTCTCAGAGACGCTTTAAACAGTTATTCCTTCTCTCCAAACACGGTGGTGATAAACTGTAGCCACAGCTGCCCTGGGGCACACTGACAGTAGTAAGTAAGTAGTAGTAATCTTTATTTATATACCGCCTTTTCACTGCAGATCTGAGTCTCAAAGCGGTTTACAATTGTTAATTTTGGGCATTTGTCTCTCACTCCACACAGAGATGGGCGCATGCCAGAACTATTGGACATATTTTTAGTGGTAGGGGAAACCGGAGTACCCGGAGGAAACCTACGCAGACACGGGGAGAACATGCAAACTCCACTCAGAAAGGCCCTGGTCTGACCGGGATTCAAACCCAGGACCTTCTTGCTGAGAGGCGAGAGTGCTATCCACTCAGCCACCGTGCCGCCTGACAGAAGCCCCTCCCACCACCACCAACCACTCACACACACACCAGACTCATTCTAATGTGGGGGAAGTGTCTTGCCTAAGGACACAACCACAGTTTGGCACTTTAAAGCCGCAGCCGCCCCACTGTGGCACCTGCTGTTCCCAGAGGTTAAGTGTCTTGCCCAAGGACACAACAACAGCAGACATCCGTGAGAGTCTGTGGTGAAAGTCTTGTGGTGGACTCAAACCCACAACCTTCTGGCTCAAAATTCCTTGTGTTAAAACCCAAAACATGATGAATATTGTTAAAGAAAGGTTCTGCTGCTGGCTCCGAACCCACACATGTAAATATCATGTTCACAGAGAATTTAAACTATTGTTCTTCCTCCCGATCCTTTTTGGGTTCGAATAACGTACAATATTGTAAAAAGTAATTGTAAATGATTGATTTGCGAGAACAACACTCAACTGTGGCTGTCAGGAATGGAACTTTTGGATATATTTTCAAAACGGAAATATATGTTTTTGAAAATGTTCTTGACCAATATCAATATGTTTGCATTTATCCATCTCGAGCTCAAACTAACCCGAACAAAATACAACTTTAATTTTCATCCCTTTATTATCCATTTCTGGGTCGGGGGTGTGTCAATCAGAGCTGCCCCCAATTCACGCAGCACCAGTCCCTCTGATCCTCTGCAGGGGGGGTCCACAGGAAGATGGCTGCTCCTTCAACACAGATACAGCCTTGGTCTTTCAGTGGGCGCTTCAGGCAAAGTGGGGTTCAGTGTCTTGCCCAAGGACACAGCGACAGCAGACATCAGTGGGAGTAGTTGACATGGGTCGTGCTGGGATCGAACCCACAACCATTAGGTCCAAAGACCAACTACCAACTGAGCTACTGTCGCGCCCAAAATACAACTTAAAAGGTAAAGTCCCCTCAAAAGTACTTTAACATAAATGGTTCCGAATAGACTTCACGGCCACAAATCCAAACGCACTCAAACCACATGGCGTCACATGTAAATACGTGTTCGTCTCTTTAGCAGCTCTGTGTCCACTGCCCCTGGGCCTCTGTGCACTGACCCCATGGGCTGTGTGTGCGTGGGTTCAATTCCCCTTTGTGGACTCCTTTAACAATTAGTTAAACATTGGGCCATCTGTGTTTGGAGACAGTTGAATAAGGTAATCCCAGGGCCGTGGTTCCCAGAGCAGGCAGCGCACACAGAGCCCGGCCTGATTCACATTCAAAGCACAGAGCAGATAATCGGGTCAAGCCAATAAAACGCACAGGGAAAAAAGCCCTTTCGACGGAAATGTCACAAAATCAGAGCTGGAGAAAGAGCGGCACCAAAGATTAGAGCCAGAAGAAAGACATGCAGAGATATCAGAGCTGCTGCTTCTGACAAGCGTTTAAAGCTTCACTACGGAACTTTCTAGATATAAAGTTAGATTTTTTTCCTCAGAATGGCACAGAATCTACGTCTAATTTGAATAGAAGCAAATGCCTTCACTATGCACGTGTTTTACAATGTGGTTTTACTGCAAATGGTTAAAAAACAGATTTTTTTTAAACAGCAGACAGAGTTCTTCTTGGACGTAAAAATAAAGTAAGGAAAGTGAAGGGATCAATGTTGAAAATACAGACAGAAGAAGAGCACTCACACGTTGCTAAAATCCAGTGTTGTGCGTGAACGAGTTCAAAAGAACGCGTTTATTGAACACGCTCATTTTTTTGTGAACGTTGAACTGAACGCAGTGATTATGGGACAACTCAGTTCTGCTCACACTGAAAACCATGAAAACCGTGTAAATCTGTCTTTTTTAAGTCAAAGGCTCTCCTCCTGTGCAGTGTACAGGAGATAATATATAAGTAAGTAAGCAAACGGTGGGAATCTGGAGCCAAATGTGTGGGTAGCAACAGCCTAGCAACCGCCTAGCAACAGCCTAGCAACCAGGACCAGAGAAATCACATGTAGTGGACTATGGCTGATCAATCAACGTGAAGTTATAAAAACATTCTCCAACATGTCTTTTATAAAGCACTTAGCAGCACTCTTGTCCTGCTGTCATTATTGATTGATTTTTTATTCTTATTTATCCGACAAGAGGAGATTAAGTTTACCACATTAGCTAACAGACAAAACAGAAAGAAACATTTCAATATGATCATAAACAGTAAAATATGATAAAAGCACATTCAATTCAGGTCTTGGATAGCTCTGAATCACAGCAGCAGTCGTCGTCTCGGACTGGACAAAGTTGTTGAAACCCCGCTTTAGCAAAGTACTGCCTCCTGTTAGACTTATGTGCACTTTTATAACCTTCTTTCTCTGATCCACGTGTTAGCAACAGGCTATAACACAGTTTACACAAAAACTAGGTTGCAAGGCGGGTTAAATGCTTGTCGTACTGACCCACCAGCCCATGTCACTCACTGTGTAAATAATGGATGCCCTGAAGTTATTTGTGTTTTTGATGAATGAGGCCTGAGCGTGTAAACGACAAAAGCAAACCCACTTGAAAGCTGTGAAAAGTGGATTTTAAAGTTGCTCTTTCCCATCTCCAATATCTTTGCCTGAACCAGAGCAGACCCTCTCCTCAGCCCTCCCTCCCTCCTCTATTGCCTCCCAAACCCTGGTATCGTTGACTCATTCAGGCCGATCTCAGCGCGGGGTCAATACGCTCCCCCTGGCAGCCAAATGCTAATGCGCTTAAGTGTGCTTAAGCTGCTTTGTGCCGTGAATGAGCCCAAAGAAGGAGCCGCGCAGAAGACACTCTGGCTGTCAGAAAGTCATCTCCTCACACAGGCTGAAAGGAAGTGAGAGAAAGGACAGAAATGGATCCAATGGAAGTTTTTAGACTGAAGAAAGAAGCTTGTTTAGGGCTGTATCGCTTAGTTTGACGATTATTCTTTTGATTAAGATAGGAGATACACGCCACATTTAGCACAGACAGAAGTGTGAAACATGCTAAAGCTTAAAAATATAGTCTGTGCAGGATATAAATGGCAGGTTTTTTCTGGCCTAGTGCATTAGTGACTTAAAGTGACTCATTGTACAGTCTCCCACCTCTGCACCTTCTCCATCGACTCCCACTGATGAATGCTGTCGTTGTGTCCTTGGGCAAGACACTTAACCCCACTTTGCCCAAAGCCCCCACTGAAAGATCAAGGCTATGCTCACACTCAGAGAGCAGCCGTCCTCCTGTGGACTCACCACCTGCAGAGGGTCAGTGAGGGGCTGGGGCTATGAGACTTGGGTGGCATCTCTGACTGCCACCCCCCTGACCCAGAAATGGATTAAAGGGAAGAAAATGGATGGATGGATGGATTGTACAGTCTGACGGTGTTACTGACAGCCTTACTGCTCTGTTTTTAATGCCCCCAGTGCGATGTGCAATACTGCAATTGTCCACTGAATGTCACTTTATCTACTTATTATCCTGCTCTGTACGTACATAACTTAGCACTATATACAGATAGACAGAGATATGTTGATATTGAAGCATTTACAGCTAGCTAAGAAACATAGCAGCTACTCCTATTGTATATTTTGTGTGTTCCCTGTGTCGTTTTTTTTCTCAAAACATTGAAGTATTTATAACTGCTGTTAGTTTTGGTACTATTTGTCAGTCCCTAAATTCAGATTATTCAGAGTATTGTGAGAAAAAGACGTGGTCATTTCAATCCCTACCATAGTCTGATAACCAAGACTTTTATCAGCGTTAGAACCTGGACGTTAGCTTCACAAACTGGTCACGTCACTCAGCGGCGTTTAAAGAGCATTTCCCAAAGTTTAGTCCAGAGCAGCTTCAAAGGAACACGATCAATGCAACTGTTTCAGGTGAATTATGAAATATGGAGATTCTACAGCTGTTTATCTGTGTTTATAATGTGTGTATAAATGTAAATACTGTGCATTACTGGACATTTGTGGAGATTTATGAACATTATGGACAGAGGTCAGGTTGTAAGGTCCGACTGCAGTTGTGATTAAGGGCTATGAAAAAGAAAAACATTGAATTGAAATGACAGTAAATGATTCTTGTTGGATGGATTTTTGTTCATAAGCTTCATATAAATACATAAAATACAAAATAATTAATTAAAATATTTAGGTACGTTTTACAGGGAAATCCAAATCCACCGCGGATTCACCACAAAACAGAAAGAAGTATTTACAGCAAAGCATTAGTCAAAAATGCAAAAAGTTAGTAAAGTTAGGGTTATTTTGGCAGGATCTTTCTGCACAGTTATATTTATGAACGGTTATATTAAATATAACACAGTTATATTTATATATATTCATCCATGAGCACTTCCCTGTTGCTTCCATGAGCTACAGCATTGTCCATCTATACACAGACTATGATTACGACGTTTAAAATATTAATATAATCCAGTTTTTGTCAACACATTTTCGAGATTTTTAGGTAGAAACTTTATTTTTACGACATGAGAAGATTGGACCAACCCTCCCATTGCATGTCGTTGCGCATGTTAGTCTGACATTTCACTTTCCCCCTGCTCCAGTGTTGTCTTTAGCATTAGCCTTATGCTAACACGGGGTCAGGAGGTCCCAGGGAATGAGAGCCCGAGAGGGGAAGACAGTGCTTTGGCTCTGAATGGAGGATTATCCCATGACTGTCAAAGAGGAAGGAGCTGCCGTTTACAAAAAAAAAAACATAAAAAGGAGCTCTCAATCCCAGCTGCTGCTTCTGAAGAGAGGTTAAAGCAATCAAAGCCCAAACACACGCAGAAACAGAGCAGAGTCCAGTCCTGACAGATGGACCGGTCCACTCCCCACAGCGGCGCCCCGGTCCGTGCAGACCCAAACATATGGCCCAGGACGCCACACAATGAAACACTTGAGTTAACTGCTAATAATGAGACCAACAGCTTTTTAAACACTGAGTTAACTCACAGAATTAACTAAGCCCGGGGTAAATGTAGGAGCAGAGAAGAGGGAGGAGGAAGCCGAGAGAGAGCTTCATACAGAGAGAGCTTCATACAGAGAGAGCTTCACACAGAGAGAGCTTCACACAGAGCGAGCTTCATACAGAGAGAGCTTCATACAGAGAGAGCTTCACACAGAGAGAGCTTCACACAGAGAGAGCTTCACACAGAGAGAGCTTCACACAGAGCGAGCTTCATACAGAGAGAGCTTCATACAGAGAGAGCTTCACACAGAGAGAGCTTCACACAGAGAGAGCTTCATACAGAGAGAGCTTCATACAGAGAGAGCTTCACACAGAGAGAGCTTCACACAGAGCGAGCTTCATACAGAGAGAGCTTCATACAGAGAGCTTCATACAGAGAGAGCTTCATACAGAGAGAGAGCTTCATACAGAGAGAGCTTCATACAGAGAGAGCTTCATACAGAGAGAGAGCTTCATACAGAGAGAGAGCTTCATACAGAGAGAGAGCTTCATACAGAGAGAGCTTCATACAGAGAGCTTCATACAGAGAGAGCTTCATACAGAGAGAGCTTCATACAGAGAGAGCTTCATACAGAGAGAGCTTCATACAGAGAGAGAGCTTCATACAGAGAGAGCTTCATACAGAGAGCTTCATACAGAGAGAGCTTCATACAGAGAGAGAGCTTCATACAGAGAGAGCTTCATACAGAGAGAGAGCTTCATACAGAGAGAGCTTCATACAGAGAGAGCTTCATACAGAGAGAGCTTCATACAGAGAGAGCTTCATACAGAGAGAGCTTCATACAGAGAGAGCTTCATACAGAGAGCTTCATACAGAGAGAGCTTCATACAGAGAGAGAGCTTCATACAGAGAGAGAGCTTCATACAGAGAGAGAGCTTCATACAAAGAGAGCTTCATACAGAGAGAGCTTCATACAGAGAGAGCTTCATACAGAGAGAGCTTCATACAGAGAGAGAGCTTCATACAAAGAGAGCTTCATACAGAGAGAGCTTCATACAGAGAGAGCTTCATACAGAGAGAGCTTCATACAGAGAGAGAGCTTCATACAGAGAGAGCTTCATACAGAGAGAGCTTCATACAGAGAGAGAGCTTCATACAGAGAGAGAGCTTCATACAGAGAGAGCTTCATACAGAGAGAGCTTCATACAGAGAGAGCTTCATACAGAGAGAGCTTCATACAGAGAGAGCTTCATACAGAGAGAGCTTCATACAGAGAGAGAGCTTCATACAGAGAGAGCTTCATACAGAGAGAGCTTCATACAGAGAGAGCTTCATACAGAGAGAGCTTCATACAGAGAGAGAGCTTCATACAGAGAGAGAGCTTCATACAGAGAGAGCTTCATACAGAGAGAGCTTCATACAGAGAGAGAGCTTCATACAGAGAGAGAGCTTCATACAGAGAGAGCTTCATACAGAGAGAGCTTCATACAGAGAGAGCTTCATACAGAGAGAGAGCTTCATACAGAGAGAGCTTCATACAGAGAGAGCTTCATACAGAGAGAGCTTCATACAGAGAGAGAGCTTCATACAGAGAGAGCTTCATACAGAGAGAGCTTCATACAGAGAGAGCTTCATACAGAGAGAGCTTCATACAGAGAGAGAACTTCATACAGAGAGAGAGCTTCAGAGAGCTTCATACAGAGAGAGCTTCATACAGAGAGAGAGCTTCATACAGAGAGAGAGCTTCATACAGAGAGAGCTTCATACAGAGAGAGCTTCATACAGAGAGAGCTTCATACAGAGAGAGCTTCATACAGAGAGAGCTTCATACAGAGAGAGCTTCATACAGAGAGAGCTTCATACAGAGAGAGAGCTTCATACAGAGAGAGAGCTTCATACAGAGAGAGAGCTTCATACAGAGAGAGAGCTTCATACAGAGAGAGAGCTTCATACAGAGAGAGCTTCATACAGAGAGAGCTTCATACAGAGAGAGCTTCATACAGAGAGAGCTTCATACAGAGAGAGCTTCATACAGAGAGAGAGCTTCATACAGAGAGAGAGCTTCATACAGAGAGAGAGCTTCATACAGAGAGAGAGCTTCATACAGAGAGAGCTTCATACAGAGAGAGCTTCATACAGAGAGAACTTCATACAGAGAGAGCTTCATACAGAGAGAGCTTCATACAGAGAGAGCTTCATACAGAGAGAGCTTCATACAGAGAGATGCACAAGTGTAGAATAAGTGCTAAACCATAGAATATTGTTGCCCATTTACAATCAATACATGACCCCTGAATTTATCCTACATGAATAAAGTATCTATCTATCTGTCTATGTATCTATCTATCTATCTGTGTATCTATCTATCTATCTATCTATCTATCTATCTATCTATCTATCTATCTATCTATCTGTGTATCTATCTATCTATCTATCTATCTATCTGTGTATCTATCTATCTATCTATCTGTGTATCTATCTATCTATCTATCTATCTCTGTATCTATCTATCTATCTATCTATCTGTGTATCTATCTATCCATCTATCTATCTATCTGTGTATCTATCTATCTATCTATCTATCTATCTATCTGTGTATCTATCTATCTATCTATCTGTGTATCTATCTATCTATCTATCTATCTCTGTATCTATCTATCTATCTATCTGTGTATCTATCTATCTATCTGTGTATCTATCTATCTATCTATCTATCTCTGTATCTATCTATCTATCTATCTGTGTATCTATCTATCTATCTGTGTATCTATCTATCTATCTATCTATCTATCTATCTGTGTATCTATCTATCTATCTATCTATCTATCTGTGTATCTATCTATCTATCTATCTGTGTATCTATCTATCTATCTATCTGTGTATCTATCTATCTATCTATCTATCTGTGTATCTATCTATCTATCTATCTGTGTATCTATCTATCTATCTATCTGTGTATCTATCTATCTATCTATCTGTGTATCTATCTATCTATCTGTGTATCTATCTATCTATCTGTGTATCTATCTATCTATCTATCTGTGTATCTATCTATCTATCTGTGTATCTATCTATCTATCTATCTATCTATCTGTGTATCTATCTATCTATCTGTGTATCTATCTATCTATCTGTGTATCTATCTATCTATCTATCTATCTATCTATCTATCTATCTATCTATCTATCTATCTATCTATCTATCTATCTATCCTGTTTCCTGATGACTACTGTTGTTATTCAGGACTATACAAAAACACATTGAATTGAACTGAATTGAATCTATCCATCTCTCTATCAGTCTATCTCTCCATCTCTCCATCACTCTATCTCTCCATCTATCCATCACTCTATCTATCTATCTCTCCATCACTACACACAAATTGAGAAATCCAATGCGAGCTCACAACCTTTTGTCAGCTCTTTTCCAAACGTCAAACTATTATCACAGCTCTAAGTCTATTTGCGGCGGCGAAAAGAGCCCGCGCCGCAACAGACAGAAGGAATGCTAATGTTTCTCACTGTGTAATTAGATCCCATTATTTCCCGGGTGACGGCGGGACAGAGTGGACAAAACTCAAAGTATTCATTCTTCATCAGGAGCAGCGGGGGACAGGAAGTGTTAGCACTTTGTTAGCACTTTGTTAGCACTTTGTTAGCACTTTGTTAGCACTTTGTTAGCACTTTGGTCAAAACAGGCCATTATATCAGCGCTCTCTCTCTCCTCACGCTGCCAGGAGCCAAGTGTGTGTGAAGTACTGAGACCTCACCCACACTCCTGCCCTGGCTCCATCGCTCAGCCACGATATACACTGCAAAAAGATGAAACCAATCCAATCCAATCCAATCCACTTTATTTATATAGCACATTTAAACAACAGTTACGTTTCCAAAGTGCTGCACAAGAAAGTATAAAATAAATAACAACTTATCCTTAGCTTCACCAAGTAAAAAAGAATAAAAAATATAAAACAGATTAAAACCATAAATAGAAATAAAATAAAATAAAAACACAGAGGACCACACAACTCACGCCAGGCCACAGCAGACCACACCAGGCCACAGCAGACCACAGCAGACCACACCAGGCCACAGCAGGCCACAGCAGACATCAGCAGACCACACCAGGCCACAGCAGACCACAGCAGACCACACCAGGCCACAGCAGGCCACAGCAGACATCAGCAGACCACACCAGGCCACAGCAGACCACAGCAGACCACACCAGGCCACAGCAGGCCACAGCAGACATCAGCAGACCACACCAGGCCACAGCAGGCCACAGCAGACCACAGCAGACCACACCAGGCCACACCAGGCCACAGCAGACCACAGCAGACCACACCAGGCCACAGCAGACCACAGCAGACCACAGCAGACCACAGCAGACCACACCAGGCCACAGCAGACCACACCAGGCCACAGCAGACCACAGCAGACCACACCAGGCCACAGCAGGCCACAGCAGACCTCAGCAGACCACACCAGGCCACAGCAGGCCACAGCAGACCACAGCAGACCACACCAGGCCACACCAGGCCACAGCAGACCACAGCAGACCACACCAGGCCACAGCAGACCACACCAGACCACAGCAGACCACACCAGGCCACAGCAGACCACACCAGACCACAGCAGACCACACCAGGCCACACCAGGCCACAGCAGACCACAGCAGACCACACCAGGCCACAGCAGACCACACCAGACCACAGCAGACCACAACAGGCCACAGCAGACCACAGCAGACCACAGCAGACCACACCAGGCCACAGCAGACCACAGCAGACCACAGCAGACCACACCAGGCCACACCAGGCCACAGCAGACCACAGCAGACCACAGCAGACCACACCAGGCCACAGCAGACCACACCAGACCACAGCAGACCACACCAGGCCACAGCAGGCCACAGCAGACATCAGCAGACCACACCAGGCCACAGCAGACCACAGCAGACCACACCAGGCCACAGCAGGCCACAGCAGACCACACCAGACCACACCAGACCACACCAGGCCACAGCAGACCACAGCAGACCACACCAGACCACAGCAGACCACAGCAGACCACACCAGGCCACAGCAGACCACACCAGACCACAGCAGACCACACCAGGCCACAGCAGGCCACAGCAGACATCAGCAGACCACACCAGGCCACAGCAGACCACAGCAGACCACACCAGGCCACAGCAGGCCACAGCAGACCACACCAGACCACACCAGACCACACCAGGCCACAGCAGACCACAGCAGACCACACCAGACCACAGCAGACCACACCAGGCCACAGCAGGCCACAGCAGACCACACCAGGCCACAGCAGACCACAGCAGACCACACCAGGCCACAGCAGACCACACCAGGCCACAGCAGACCACACCAGACCACAGCAGACATCAGCAGACCACACCAGGCCACAGCAGACCACACCAGACCACAGCAGACCACACCAGACCACAGCAGACCACACCAGACCACACCAGGCCACAGCAGACCACAGCAGACCACACCAGGCCACAGCAGACCACACCAGGCCACAGCAGACCACACCAGACCACAGCAGACCACACCAGACCACACCAGGCCACAGCAGACCACAGCAGACCACACCAGGCCACACCAGACCACAGCAGACCACAGCAGACCACAGCAGGCCACAGCAGACCACACCAGGCCACAGCAGACCACACCAGGCCACAGCAGATCCACGGCCGTCCCCGGTGCCCGCTGCAGCCTCCCACAGACGGTAAATCAGACCTGACCCTCTCAGACCCGGACGACTGGAGCCGGGCCAGACCCAGCCACTCCACGCCGCCGCTAATTAAGTCCAAACACGGAGCTCCATCATTGACAAACACAGTAATGGGATTTAATACGGAGGAGGTGAAGGTGGCAGCGTTTCACTGAGAATTATCCAAAATGCAACCTCCGCAGAGTCAATAAAAGATTAGTCAAAAAGTGTTTTAAGTGTCTTGTAAAAACATTATCGGAGCAGAACGTAGACACTAAATCAGGGAAAACACGCGCCGTGCGAATGCCAAGGGTTCAACAGGTGCTGAGTTTATGATGCTAGGAGCTTTTCAGAGTCATATAACGTAATGTACAACTAAAACTAACAGTAACTAAAGAATGAACGTTTATTTGAACATGAATTAAAACAACAGAATATGAACAAAAAACAATAATACACCACAACGTAGACAAAACCATTTCAACAACACAACTTACTCATTTTGAAGAAGTGAAGAAGGTGCCAAAGCTTATTAAATCCCGCCCCTTCTCTCTTTATAAGTTAAATATATTGTATAAGTTATAAACAAACTTCATTCATCATTTGTCCAAGATATTTCAGAGTAATATAATGTCCAACTAAAACTCTTTCAAAGGCCTTTTGTAAAGCACAGTTCATACAAAAGCAAAGTCCAAGCACTTAAAAAAACAGATAAATGGTGTTTTTGTTCTTGTAGAGACGTGTGGGGCAGCCCTGCTTCTGTCGGGCTGTCCCAGGGCAGCTGCGGCAACTGTTATAGCAACGCAGAAGTGTGTGTGGAGTGAGTGGATAATGCAGAAAATAAAAATAAAAATATAATCTAAATGGGGCGACAGTGGCTCAGTTGGTAGAGCATTGGGCTTTGAGCCTGAAGGTCGTGGGTTTGAGTCCACCGTGAGACCTTCTCCACGACTCCCACTGATGTCTGATGTTGTTGTGTCCTTAGGCAAGACACTTAACCCACTTTGCCTTTAAGGAGTGCGGAAGTGATGTTCGCTGCTTGCCTTGATGTGTGTATGTGTATGTGTATGTACAGTATGTGTATGTATATGTACAGTATGTGTGTGTACAGAATGTATATGTACAGTATGTGTATGTACAGTATGTGTGTGTACAGTATGTATATGTACAGTATGTGTATGTACAGTATGTGTATGTGTATGTACAGTATGTGTATGTACAGTATGTGTATGTGTATGTACAGTATGTATATGTACAGTATGTGTGTGTACAGTATGTATATGTACAGTATGTGTGTGTACAGTATGTGTATGTACAGTATGTGTGTGTACAGTATGTATATGTACAGTATGTGTGTGTACAGTATGTATATGTACAGTATGTGTGTGTACAGTATGTGTATGTACAGTATGTGTGTGTACAGTATGTGTATGTACAGTATGTGTGTGTACAGTATGTGTATGTATCAAACTGAGTGAGGGACGAATAAAGGACCTTCTTCTAAATTAACACATATTTGTGACCGTCTGTGAAAACGACTACCCCAGGAACGTTCAGTTCAGTACAACTTATTTTTGTATAGCCCTAAACTTTACAAAGTTGTCGATTCGCAAACGACAGATCAGAAAATCAACCGCTTAAAACACAGGAAATACAATAAAATTTCGGCGGCACTGTGGCTGAGTGGATAGCACTCTCGCCTCTCAGCAAGAAGGTCCTGGGTTCGAATCCCGGTTGGACCAGGGCCTTTCTGAGTGGAGTTTGCATGTTCTCCCCGTGTCTGCGTAGGTTTCCTCCGGGTGCTCTGGTTTCCCCTACCACTAAAAATATGTACAATAGGTCTGGCATGTGCCTCCTGTACCCCCACTCCCAAAAATAACAATTGTAAACCGCTTTGAGACTCCGATGTGCAGTGAAAAGGCGGTATATAAATAAACATTACTTACTTATTACTTACTTACTTAAAAACCACAGAGAGTAGGTTTTTAGGATTGGAGTGGATCAAAAACAGAGGAGAAATTACAGACAATCAAACTTAATCTACATTTCAGACAAAGCTGTAATCGGAGAGTGGTAGATATTTATTGAAAGAGTGGCATCAAACTCTCAGACTGAGCACTTCTCTTAAGCCCTAACAGCATTTCCCCGCAGCTCCACGAGGAGTTTGCGGAACAACACTTGTCTGTGTTTCTGTGTTTGCCGTTCTCACACAGCAGCTCCTCATAGTGTCCGAGAAAACTCCTCCACAAATCAAGTGTCCTCCTCTTGTGCCTTTGTTTCAACCGCGATGAACTCACCAATCACGCCGTCCGATGGAGACTCTCCCATTGACCAACACTTGTCAACTACGATGGGAAACGCCCGGTTATTAACAATACACTCAGCCTCAGAGTGACCAGTGCGTGACCCTCATAAACCTGGTCCAATTCACCCACACTGCCTCCGACACAGACCCTTCCCATGGACTCAGACGTTCTGAAAAACGGACCGCAATGTTACTTCGTTGGGGGTCCTGGAGCTGCCACGCCTTCGCCCGAAACGTGTTGAGAGGTAGAGGGTGGGAGGTGGGAGTGCTTGGCGTCCATAATGCTGCCAATCTATCTTGCGCATTATAACATCTGGGAAACTTCTCTAAAAACAATAGCAGCCATTGAAAGCCGCCATTCGGGCTTTACCTCCAGAATCAGTGCTAAAGCATTTGTCCCCAATGGAAGGGCATAATAGACAGGCAACAAATCATTCAAGACAACGGGACATAGGGGTGTGAGAGAGAGAAGGGAAAGTGGATAAGCTCTCTCTCTCTCTCCTCCCCCCCCCCCCCCCCCCCCCCCACCCCTAAAACCGGTATTTAACTTGTGTGGTGGACAAATTGCCCTGCATGCTTGTCTATTGAGAAGCGGTGCGGCGCGTAGAGAATGGGACAGGGCTGAAACACAAGAAACAGGCCTATAAAAATTCATCACTTTGACCCTAGCGACCCTGTCCCTCCACTTGGGGCGGGGGGGCCAGGGGTGGGGGGGTACCAAAATGCGGCATCACGAACACGGCCACCCACCTACACTATATTTACCTCTAAGAGACAAACAAAAAACTCCCGGAGCAAACATGGCCGCAGATGATATGCAAACATCTCGAGCATTTCAAAAACTTCTGCATGAGTACAAGAAGATTCGAAAAGGGGAAAGCTTTGATTTGGTGACACCGGGGCAGACAATGGGAAGCTTAGAAATAGCCCAACAGATGCCGCTTTCAATGGCCTCTGTGTAAAGTATTGCTGGTAAAAGGCAAATGGCGGTAGGTGGGACTCTTGGGGCACATTAGTCCCTATAGTTTAAGGAGGACATTGTCTCGGCTGCTCCCTCGACACACCTTACAAAGAAGCTAAAATGAGAGATTTAATCCAAGAGTCCTCCCCTGCCACTTACAGCCACGGCCACTTTCCACGTCCAGACCGCGGCAGATGTCGGCGAAGACTGGTTAACGCCAACGTACGGAAGCATCAATGGCTAACTCCTAATGTGGCATTCATTTGAGTGGGTTTTGTTTCATCAAAAAGGGGAACGAGGGGGAAGCTTCGTTCATTCAAGGTTTAACTCATTACATTCTGATCCGGTAAAGGACAAAACTAATTCAGTTCCAAGTCTGAAGCCTGGACTGTGTGGCTTTCACATGTGTTTTGGGAGAAAATGAGCAAATAATGGGGCATAGATGTGAGGTGAAAGAAGTAGCCGGCCCCCACAGCACTCATTTAAATGGTTATAAAGACACAGTGGTCTGCGATGGGAGCTTTTTATACCCTTTTTATTTACTATGTGCACGATTACAGACAACAAAACTGGAACTCTGTCATAAAATCTATCTAAAGTGTGTTCTTATGAGATGAAGCTCGTTGTGTGACTCAAAAATGATGTATTATCTAAGAAACTAAAAGAGATCGGTGCTCCATCTTTCAGTAATTATTAGTAGTATCAGTAGTATCTTAGGAGAATACTTTGTAGTAACTTCCACGATGATGTCTCTCTCTAGGGATCAAATCATAGTTAACGTTTGGATTTGCCGAAGTTGCCTCGTCAGCAGAATCCAATTAGATTCACTGTGTTCTTGTACAGACCTACATCACAACAGCAGTCATCACAGATCAGAGAATCAAGGGGCAGACGACCAATGTCCTTAAATGTTGATAAATGTCCTTAAATGTTGATAAATGTCCATAAATGAATGACTAAAGTGACTACTAAATGCAAATACTGTATATTTATCCAATTCACCGACACGGCCATTGTACAAATGTGTGTGTACATCCATACTGTAAATAGACAAACATGTGATTATTACTGAACACAGACCTTCAAACAGCTCCACAGTCCCTGGACTCGCTCCTGGACTCACTCCAGGACTCACTCCAGGACTCACTCCAGGACTCACTCCAGGACTCACTCCAGGACTCACTCCTGGACTCACTCCTGGACTCACTCCTGGACTCACTCCAGGACTCACTCCTGGACTCCTGGACTCACTCCAGGACTCACTCCTGGACTCACTCCAGGACTCACTCCTGGACTCACTCCTGGACTCACTCCAGGACTCACTCCAGGACTCACTCCAGGACTCACTCCAGGACTCACTCCTGGACTCACTCCAGGACTCACTCCTGGACTCACTCCAGGACTCACTCCTGGACTCACTCCAGGACTCACTCCAGGACTCACTCCAGGACTCACTCCAGGACTCACTCCAGGACTCACTTCTGGACTCACTCCTGGACTCACTCCTGGACTCACTCCTGGACTCACTCCAGGACTCGCTCCAGGACTCGCTCCAGGACTCGCTCCAGGACTCGCTCCTGGACTCGCTCCTGGACTCGCTCCTGGACTCGCTCCTGGACTCGCTCCTGGACTCACTCCAGGACTCACTCCAGGACTCACTCCAGGACTCACTCCAGGACTCACTCCTGGACTCACTCCAGGACTCACTCCAGGACTCACTCCAGGACTCACTCCAGGACTCACTCCAGGACTCACTCCTGGACTCACTCCAGGACTCACTCCAGGACTCACTCCAGGACTCACTCCAGGACTCACTCCAGGACTCACTCCAGGACTCACTCCAGGACTCACTCCAGGACTCACTCCAGGACTGACTCCTGAGCCGTCGATCGGGGAATAATGAACTGTGCATCGCCACTGGTTCATTTAAGACGATAAACTGGACACTAATGAGACAATATGCAGCTTTTAGCAAGGTTATTGCCCTGTGTGTGTGTGTGTCTGTGTGTGTGTGTGTGTCTGTGTGTGTCTGTGTGTGTGTGTGTGTGTGTGTGTGTGTGTCTGTGCGTGTGCATGTGCGTGTGTGTGTGTGTGTGAGTGTGTGGTTGTGTGCGTGTGCGTGTCTGTGTGTGTGTGTGCGTGCAGACAGTAATTGCTGGTTCCAGTCCAGAGTATCGGAGGCTGTCGCTGATTGGAGCTGCTTTAACGAGACCCACGGCCGCTCATTAAGTTCATTACTGATCAGAAACTCAATAATCTTTCATATTTTCCAAGTTCATTTATGATGCTGGGATCATCAGAAAGCTGAAGACCCGCTCTTAAGCCTGACCGAGAGTTGGTTCGTCAATTACAGATCATTCAGACGTCCATCCATCCATTTTCTTCCCCTTAATCCATGTCTGGGTGGGGGGGTGGCAGTCAGAGCACCAGCCCTTCACTGATCCTCCTGCAGGAGCTGAGTCCACAGGAGCTGAGATCTTTCAGCGGGAGCTTCAGGCAAAGTGGGGTTAAGTGTCTTGCTCAAGAACACAACGACAGCAGTCATTAGTGGAGTCGTGAAGAAGGTCTTGTGGTGGGCTCGAACCCACAACCTTCAGGCTCTAAGACCTACCAACTGAGCTACTGTCGCCCCACATTCAGACGTCAATGAGTATAAACTGAAACAATGTGCTGCCATTTGTGTAGAATAATAAACAGGGGGCGGAGTTTAAAAGACTTAAATGTTTTCTCAAATTATTATTATGCTTCATCCCACGCTCCTCACAGCAGCAGAACCATTGATGTGAACGTCATTTCCAAATGTTCTACAGGTCATTATTTCTTCATAACGGACCTCTCAAAACAATAATGACCGCTGCCCTTTGGCAACACACTCTCTGCTTGTAATCCATGTGTGTAGATTGCTCCGCAAGTAGTTCCGGCCACTCCGGGGCTAGCCACGCTCAATAAATGACAATCCCAATCAATCAAATCACTTAAATGTTAATGGGAGAATACACTAGACAAATACATCCTTAAAACACATGCACGGAGGATTTCAGTATCTGTTAAGGTTTTCATGACAAAAATACTCATGAAAACACATATACACACACACAGAGAGACAGACACACAGACACACACACACACACACACACACACACACACACACACACACACACACACACATACATGTTTTTGCTACATGGTGAGGACCAAATTTTTTGGTGTGTTTAGGACCTACCGCGTGGGGTCCTCACTTTGAACAAGAATTTAAGGCATGTCTTAAGTCATAAAAAAATGATATAAAGACAGATAATTTTTTTGGACTGTGGTCTTCCTGAAATCATGTTAATCATCACAATTCATTTTTATTTTTTTTGTCCGATTTTTCTATTCTCCTGGGGACCTCATACCATAAACCACCAGCGGGTGTCACTATTAAAAAAACCTTGTTTTAGTGATGCCTAGTGGGGACCTTTCTTCACACATGAACAGAACTATTACAAATGTATATGAAAGCTTTTCATTTTGATGAAAAGATCCTGCTGAAGAAGGTAAACATTAATAACATTCATAAGTAAGCTGAATTTTAAGAAAGATGGGTATCATATTTTTATTAACTTCGTATTGAATTGAGTGTATCTCCATCTTGACTATTTACTGTAATTATGTATTGATTAATGATCTGTGCACCTAAGACTAATAAACAAAGTTTAAATAATATATCTTTTTTATTATTATTCTTAGCAACATGTGCATATTATTTTCTGCATAATCATGAAATTATGTTGAATTGATAGTATCACTATGAACTAAAACTAATGAGGTATAAGATTCAGCCCACTGCTTAATGCACATTTTGGTGCATGAATGAGAGCATGGATGAGTGGATCCTTGATTTAAGCGCTTTGAGTGTCTAACAAAGGTAGAAAAGTGTTATATAGATGTAACCATTCTCTTTTATTAACTTGTTTTCTGAAAATACCACAAGATGTATGGAAAACAAATCACAACATCTGTAAACTGCACAGCAAACTAGGCAAGGAGAGAGGAGAGGAGACAAGGAGAGAGGAGAGGTGACAAGGAGAGAGGAGGAGACAAGGAGAGAGGAGAGGTGACAAGGAGAGAGGAGGAGACAAGGAGAGAGGAGGAGACAAGGAGAGGAGGAGACAAGGAGAGAGGAGAGAAAACAAGGAGAGTCAACAAGGAGGAGACAAGGAGAGAGGAGAGAAAACAAGGAGAGAGGAGAGGTGACAAGGAGAGAGGAGGAGACAAGGAGAGAGGAGGAGACAAGGAGAGAGGAGGAGACAAGGAGAGAGGAGGAGACAAGGAGAGGAGAGGTGACAAGGAGAGAGGAGGAGACAAGGAGAGAGGAGGAGACAAGGAGAGAGGAGGAGACAAGGAGAGAGGAGGAGACAAGGAGAGAGGAGAGGTGACAAGGAGAGAGAGGAGACAAGGAGAGGAGAGGAGACAAGGAGAGAGGAGAGGAGACAAGGAGAGAGGAGGAGACATGGAGAGAGGAGGAGACAAGGAGAGAGGAGGAGACAAGGAGAGAGGAGGAGACATGGAGAGAGGAGAGGTGACAAGGAGAGGAGCGGAGACAAGGAGAGAGGAGGAGACAAGGAGAGAGGAGAGGTGACAAGGAGAGAGGAGGAGACATGGAGAGAGGAGAGGTGACAAGGAGAGGAGCGGAGACAAGGAGAGAGGAGGAGACAAGGAGAGAGGAGAGGTGACAAGGAGAGAGGAGAGGTGACAAGGAGAGGAGACAAGGAGAGAGGAGAGGTGACAAGGAGAGAGGAGGAGACAAGGAGAGAGGAGGAGACAAGGAGAGAGGAGAGGTGACAAGGAGAGAGGAGAGGTGACAAGGAGAGAGGAGAGGTGACAAGGAGAGGAGAGGAGACATGGAGAGAGGAGGAGACAAGGAGAGAGGAGGAGACAAGGAGAGAGGAGAGGAGACAAGGAGAGAGGAGAGGAGAGCAGACAAGGAGAGAGGAGAGGAGACAAGGAGAGGGGAGAGGAGACAAGGAGAGAGGAGAGGAGACAAGGAGAGAGGAGAGGAGACAAGGAGAGAGGAGAGGAGACAAGGAGAGAGGAGAGGAGACAAGGAGAAAGGAGAGTGTTTGTTATGCTAATGCTAATTAGCATTAGCATTAGCATTAGTAGTAGACTAGTAGTAGTAGTAGTAGTAGTAGTGATAGTAGCAGTATCAGTAGCATTAGCATTAGCAGTAGACTACTAAAAAAACAGAAATTCCTTCTTAGTCATTTTCAAATACATTTAGAGTCCACTGACCACTGGATCTCTAATTTTACAATAATAATATAAACGGCATCGGCAGGATTCGAACCCGCGAGCATTGGATCTCCATCCCTTCACCTTAACCACTCTACCAACAGCGGACCCACATTATGTTGGATATTGACTCGGGGTCATGATTAGGATTTAAGGGAATCTGTTCCGAAGGTCGCACAGGCACAAACCACACCTCTACGGAATCGGCTCGGCCAGCTGAACGCAACGGTGTAAAGCTTTTGACCCTGCAATGTTCAGCCGCGAATTTTTTAAAAAATGCGCCTCGTTAAGTCTAATTACTCGGCCAAACGAGGTCGTACAACGATAACGGAGGTGTCCTTGGAAAGCCCTAGATGTGACGAGTCACATATATGAGCTGCAGCAAGGTGGCGCTGTCCTCCAACCAAAATCAGGACTTTCCTGGATTTTCCTGGCCACCGAGACCCTCCTCTTTTAAAAAGCGGGTGGCTGAGCCAGTTGAAACTTTGGATTAATGTTCAGCCTGTACGTAGAAGGGTGCGTACCAAGTTTCGACTAGTTTGGATGAAATTTGAACTTTTAACAAGCCTCCAAGCACTTTTTGGGCCTTCAAAAGCCTAACCTTAAAGGGGAGGTGTACCAACATTTCAACTTTGGACTACCAGCCTCATTTTTGACTATGTTACACAGCAGGCTATTCTGAGCTCGAATATGTAGGCGCCCGCTCAAACCGACCAATAGGAAGCAAAGTAGCCAACCGAGTGTCCGAGTGGGTTGAAACTTTAGATTCTCGGTCGGACGGGGTTGAAATGGGCGTGTGCCGAATTTGGACTCGTTTCCATTAAATTTGAAGCCGTGACGAGCTTAATTAGCGTGAGATTTTTTACCGAACGAAGGCCCGCCCACCGAGAACCGTAAGGCCCCCGGAGGTCTACCCTACACCGTTGGACTCGTCTCGTGGCCCTCTACCACATATCCAAAATTCAGGCGTCTAACCCCTTCGGAAGTCCGAGTGACCGTTTTTGGACCAGAAGCTAAAGACGGTCTCAGGACCGTATACCCTTACCCTACCCTAAAAAGCTAGGCAATCAAAGGCCAAAACCTGTTCCGAAGGTCGCACAGGCACAAATCAGACCTCTACGGAACCGGCTCGGCCAGCCGAACGCAACGGTGTCCGGCTTTTGTCCCTGCCATGTTCCACCGCGGAGCTAGGGGGCGACAACCGTTTGAAACCGCTCCCCTCGTTAAGTGTTATAACTCGGCCAAACGAGGTCGTAGAGCGATGATAGAGGTATCGTTGGAAAGCCCTTCATGTGACGAGTCACATATATGAGCTGCAGCAAGGTCCGCCAAAATTCAAAATTCATTCACCGATTGTAGGGCCGTTTCAAAAGATACAAAGTTATTAGTATTTTCCCAGGTATCGCAACGACACAGGCTATGACCTGTCGAAATTGTAGAGCTCTAGCAGCAACTTTGCGCAAAAGTGTGGGAATTAGAACTGGCCCCTATTTTTCCCGCTATCCCAGCGACACAGGCTATGACCTGTCCAAATGGTAGAGCTCTAGATCTAACTTTGCGCAAAACTTGGGAATAAGAACTTGCCCTTCATTGAGCGTGTCCAGCTGGTGTCAGAGACACCGCTGTGTGAGTGGAGACCCAAAAACCCATTAAGTTAGCATTAGCATTAGCATTAGCATCACCATTGACATCACCATTAACATTAGCTTTAACATTAACATTAGCATTAGCATTAGCATTAGCATTAGCATTAGCATCACCCTTTGACATCACCATTAACATTAGCTTTAACATTAACATTAGCATTAGCATTAGCATTAGCATCACCATTGACATCACCATTAACATTAGCTTTAACACTAACATTAGCATTAGCATTAGCATTAGCATTAGCATCACCATTGGCATCACCATTGACATCACCATTAACATTAGCATTAGCATTAGCATCACCATTGGCATCACCATTGGCATCACCATTGACATCACCATTAACATTAGCTTTAACATAACAATTAACGTTAGCATTAGCATTGGCATCACCATTAGCATTAGCATTAGCATCACCAGTAGACCAATAGTAGTAGTAGTAGTAGTGTGTAGTAGTAGTAATAGTAGCATTAGCGTGGACATTAGCATGGTTAGCATCTTTATCGGTAATATTGAATAACATATAAATGTGGAAGCTCCCTTATACTTCCAGATTTAATGGACGTACATATAAATCTGGAAGAAAAACTTGGAAGTAAGCGATTTCAATGCAAAGTCAATGGGAAAATCAGGATGATGAATTCAGGAGTAAAAAGTGCCTCTACTCAGCACTTTTTACTCCTGAATTCATCACATCTGAATCAATGAGCTCACGTTTTACATTCAATTACGTATTATAATACAACTTGAATGTAGTAACTTGGCGTGACGCTCGCTCTCCTCCAATCACACAACGAGGCTGCGTTAGCCTCTATAGCGCTAACACAGAGGCATGTTAGCATAGGTGGCTATAACTCCTCTGGCAGTAACTGCAGACACAGCAAAACAGCCCAAACCACACAACAGTGAGGAAGAGAAGAGGAACTAAAGCTCGAATATCTACGCTCGGACTATCTCTGTTCAAACTACGTTTGGACGGGAAACTAGCGGTAATCTTTCAGTGATATATTTTGTTACTTTTGTACCATTTTATTAGTGATTATTGTACAGCTTACAAGAACTTGCGCTCATGCTAATGTTAGCATACATACCAGATCGCAAATAAAACTAGACTGAGAGAGCGTAAGGGAAATGAGAAGCCTGTGAGCAAGTTGGGGGTGGTCCTAAACATTAAAACCTTGCAGAAACGCGTATAGTTCCTTTAATTCACCTGTTCCTCCAGCTCTAGGAGGCAACTTCTGTTGTGATTTTGGACTATTCAAAACCATTGATTGATTGAAAACTAAAAATGCAAGGAATCATGACAAACTGTGATTAACAAATCTTACAAATTCTTGAACAATAAAACCCAAAAATACCACTTTAGATCATTGCAAATAGTATTGATACAGGTACATAATTTTTTTATTCATTGTTACAGCTTTAGTTGAATGGAAGACCAAATTAGATTTTGGATTTTGGATTTCGATTTAACTGCCTTAGGATACCCGTGTCTATTTCCTTCCTTTTTACTGCCCATTCAGCATCTTCAGTAGTTTGTTAACCTGTTCACTCACAGTGGCACTAAAAGAACAACTCAGAATCTGATTGTCATCCGTTGACCATGACTACACCACTGGTTTGGTCATTGGTGGGAGCCCCAAACACGTCTTTACTCCAGGCGGTGTCTGGGTCATCTTCCGGATGGCTCTGTAGATGTTGGACACAGAAACCTGAGTCCTCCTTGTCGATTTGGCTTTCTAAACCTCTTCCTCATGTCCCTGCTGCCCTTTGCTGTGTTTTGATCCTCCAGCCAGCAGTGTTCATTGTGTCCATTAAAATACTTTATCAAAACTTTAGTAAATATAATTTGTAGGTGACTAAAATTAGACTAAAAATAGTTTTTGAGTAGAAAGCTGTGACTAAAATGTCCAGATGATTTTATCTCCTTAAATGTAACTAAATACAAACATGGGAGGAGAAACAAGAAGCAGAGGAATGTGATTAAATGTAATTATAATGAATTATTATCATTATTATGTTATGGAACATAGTCATCTAAATTTACGTACAATTTCAAGTCAACTAAAACTAGATTTACTTGATGTCTCTTGACATAACTGGGTTTTCACCATCCACACCTGCGTCCAGTTATTTGATCTACGATGTTTGTGTTTAGTCATGACTGAGAACCTACATTGTTTCATATAGATGCATATGTTTATTGAAATTGTGGACTCTTGATAGTGCAATTAATATTGCTGGACTACTGACATTAGTACATTTAAGTTTTCCAATTATATAGCGACACAATTGCTCCATAATAATTCAGTGTACTTCTATATTCATCGGTTAAAGAATATGTCAATATGTCGAATATTGCTTTTAAAATGCTAGTTTTCATTGTTGATTTGTTTAATTTTGTAATTATTATAAAATATGCTGAAAATTGGGGGTTCAAAAGTTTTATTATCATTATAATTATGTTTAGTAACATCATCATCATTGTTATAATAATCATTCTTATCATAGATGTTATAATTAAATCCTGTGTATTTTTGGTGAAACAAAGTGCCTGTAGAGTGAACACACGCAACAAAAACAACAAAACTTGGTGGGGACTGCAATACTTATATTGACCTTTAGGGGCCGATACTGAGTCCACACACACAACAAGAACACCTAACCTGGTGAGGACTGCAATAATGTGTGTGACCTCCAGGGGCGCAGGGAAATATACACACCTGACATTTTGTCATGAAAATGGGCCCAAAGGGGACTTGTTAGAAAATACCTCCAGGCACCATTAGAGGGTGTTGTGAAGCCTGTAATGGTGCTTTGCCCGTGGGGACCTCATTTTTGGTCCCCACGGGGACACAGGTCCCCACTAGTCTGTGTGCAGTCAGGTTGAGGTCCCCACGATGTAGCAAAAACAAACGCACACACACACACACACACACACACACACACACACACACACACACACACACACACACACACACACACACAGCTCAAGGAAGAAAGGACTACTACTACTACCACATCCCAAAGAAGCTGCTGTCTGAGGTGTAACTCTGGGAATGGGCCGGTACCATGGGAGGACCTGCCTCTGAGGGGACCTGTCGCCATAGCAACGGTGCCCTGGGTGGGCTTTGTGGCACATTTTACCAATTTTTCATGGGCGTCCCTCTGGCGGTGACCCTCTGGCGGTGACCCCTCTCCAGGCCCTTTATGCTGCTGACAGGCCGGCGCAGGGGAAACATGCTGCCGCTGTGATAGCATGAAATCGGGAACAAAGCCCCCCACGGAGGAGAGGGGACCACCACAAACACTGCAGCCCCTCCAGCGCTTGGGAAAACCAGGATCCAGGAGTTTAGACTGTCTTAATCTGATCTTAATCTGGATTTGATGTTATTTAAAGATGGGGTTCCCTGAGTTACTAACCCTAAAGTAAATTCTGTTTGGTTCTATAAAACACATATTGGTATTTACTGTATGTATAGGATTGGATATAGGACAGTACAACAAACAAATACTCTTACTACCACTACTATAGGACAGTACAACAAACAAATACTCTTACTACCACTACTATAGGACAGTACAACAAACAAATACTCTTACTACCACTACTATAGGACAGTACAACAAACAAATACTCTTACTACCAGTACTACAACAAACAAATACTCTTACTACCACTACTATAGGACAGTACAACAAACAAATACTCTTACTACCACTACTATAGGACAGTACAACAAACAAATACTCTTACTACCACTACCACCATGACCACTACCACTACCACCATGACCACTACCACTACCACCATGACCACTACCACTACTACCATGACCACTACCACCATGACCACTACCACTACTACCATGACCACTACCACTACTACCATGACCACTACCACCATGACCACTACCACTACCACCATGACCACTACCACTACCACCATGACCACTACCACTACTACCATGACCACTACCACCATGACCACTACCACTACCACCATGACCACTACCACTACCACCATGACCACTACCACTACTACCATGACCACTACCACCATGCCCACTACCACTACCACCATGCCCACTACCACTACCACCATGACCACTACCACCATGACCACTACCACCATGCCCACTACCACTACCACCATGCCCACTACCACCATGACCACTACCACTACTACCATGACCACTACCACCATGACCACTACCACCATGACAACTACCACTACCACCATGACCACTACCACTACCACCATGACCATGACCACTACCACCATGACCACTACCACTACCACCATGACCACTACCACCATGACCACTACCACTACCACCATGACCATGACCACTACCACCATGACCACTACCACTACCACTACCACCATGACCACTACCACTATTACCATGACCACTACCACCATGACCACTTCTACCACTACCACTACCACCATGACCACTACCACTACCACCATGACCACTACCACTACCACCATGACCACTACCACTACTACCATGACCACTACCACTACTACCATGACCACTTCTACCACCATGACCACTACCACCATGACCACTACCACCGTGACCAATACCACCATGACCACTACCACCATGACAACTACTACTACCACCATGACCACTACCACCATGACCACTACCACTACTACCATGACCACTACCACCATGACCACTACCACTACTACCATGACCACTACCACCATGACCACTACCACTACCACCATGACCACTTCTACCACCATGACCACTACCACTACTACCATGACCACTACCACCATGACCACTACCACCATGCCCACTACCACCATGCCCACTACCACCATGACCACTACCACTACTACCATGACCACTACCACCATGACCACTACCACTACCACCATGACCACTACCACCATGACCACTACCACTACCACCATGACCACTTCTACCACCATGACCACTACCACTACTACCATGACCACTACCACCATGACCACTACCACCATGACAACTACTACTACCACCATGACCACTTCTACCACCATGACCACTACCACTACTACCATGACCACTACCACCATGACCACTACCACCATGACCACTACCACTACCACCATGACCACTACCACCATGACCACTACCTCCATGACCACTACCACTATGACCTCAACTAATACCACTACTACTACAAGTACTACTACTACTACCACTATTAGTACTAGCACTCGCTTTAGGCAGAGAACATGGCTGATTGAAGGTGTTTGTCTTTCTCTTATGTGTCTGAAAAAGCTGATCGAAAGTTTTAAAATCCAATGTAATGTGTATAATGTGAATACAACCAAACTCCTCCGTCAGATGGATTCCTATTCCGTGCTTTGAAAGTTAGGTACCTCAGCTTTATCTGCCAAACCCTGCACCCTGGTGAGTACATAAAGGGCAGTGTATTGTGTGGTGTTGTGTCAGCTGTAGCCTTTGTGCTGTGAATGACAGAGTGAATATTGTGACGGAGCAGCGTGTGCGTGCGTGTGTGTGTGTGTGAAGGTGTGTGCATGTGTGTGTCTGTGTGTGAGTGTCTGTGTGTCTGTGTGTCTGTGTGTGTGTGTGTGTAGCATGGTTCTGCAGAGCCCTGGAGACGGTAAGCACAGGCCACATTCAGCCTCAGCCTCGGACAAAGACAAGGACCAGAGAATTACTCAAAAATGGACTGACATCACAGAGCAGCACATGTACCAGGCACACACACACACACACACACACACACACACACACACACACACACACAGAGAGACACAGACACATACACACACACAAACACAGACACACACACACACACACACACACACACACACTCACACACACACACACACAGAGAGACACAGACACATACACACACACAAACACAGACACACACACACACACACTCACACACACACAGAGAGACACAGACACATACCTATACAGAAATGGACACACAGACAGACACACACAGACACACAAACACAGACACACACACACACACACACACACACAGAGAGGGCTCAGGGCAAGATGAAGCAAAGCAGAAAACCTTTAAGAAAAAATAAATCCTTAACGTCAGAAATCTCTGACGTTAAAGTGTCTTTCAAACGTAGAACATTTTGAAAACCACTTTTTCTAATCAACTTTTGGCAAATCAACAACTTTGTGATTTTATATATTTATCAGTGATTTCCCCTGAGAGATGGAGGTTGGGATTTTGGGCTGAACTGAATAAAGTTTGGTTTAACGGTTGTATAGTTATAGAAACACGCAGAAAGCTACACACTATTTTAAATGTTATTCAAAAAACATTGTTTATTTGGAACAGTGAGTCTTAATGAGGAGGAGGAGGAGGAGGAGCTTCATCCACATTCACACATTCAACTGAGGCTGAGTTTACACGGAGACATTGTGGCAGTAAAACGGTATAGTTGGATGTCGGTTTCTACCAACAGTTCACACGAAGACTGTGTTCTAGGTGAAAACGTAAGTGTTCAGATCCAGCCTCAGAGTGGGACAGCTCAGAAACGCTGCACAGCGGGGGGGAGGGGAAAGGTGTGAAACCCCCCTCTGCTCTGACCCCCACCTCCTGCTGCTCCTGCACGTACATTTGGACATGCACAGTAGCGGAGAACAAACATCAACAACAATGGCGGCGGTCACACTAACTAGCTACGTGGGCTTCCAGCGCGGCACAGAGGATAATTCTACTCCTTCGTTCGTCCAAACGAGACCACGCAAAGCTCTAGGTTCAGTTTCCATTTTCACAGCTGCTGTTAAAATGCAGAATGATGTTGGTACTTTCTGAGGGTCTGACACAGGAAGTGAATATACTGCCGAGAGGGGGGCTGGGCACGGGGCTGGGGGTCGTCTGTCGTGTTGTAAAGTTTCTCTGCCCCCTACTGGCCGGGCGCTAGAACTACATCGTTTTTCAACCTCATGTGAACGCTGAGAAATTTGCATTAGGAGCCAGGCCGTTTCTGTTAATAGCCTGGAAACGTCTGCGCAGCGTCTCAGTATAAACAGGGCCTGAGTCAGGTTCCAGAAGCACAAAGGCCCTTTAATCGCAGTTTCAGTTCTTACAGAGTTTGAGGCCAGTCCCTGTGCTCCTCAGAGTCCCAGCAGGAGTCCAGTCCCTGTGCTCCTCAGAGTCCCAGCAGGAGTCCAGTCCCTGTGCTCCTCAGAGTCCCAGCAGGAGTCCAGTCCCTGTGCTCCTCAGAGTCCCAGCAGGAGGCCAGTCCCTGTGCTCCTCAGAGTCCCAGCAGGAGGCCGGTCCCTGTGCTCCTCAGAGTCCCAGCAGGAGGCCGGTCCCTGTGCTCCTCAGAGTCCAAACTGGTTCATATTAGTACATGGTTTTGCTGAATACTTCTCCAAACCTGGGTTCCCATTTTTTGCAGATTAACCTTTGATTGTACGTGAACTATGAGACACACATCACGGCCGTGTCCTGTGGGGTATCTCAGGTTAAGTCCAGTCCCTGGTGTGCCTGGCTCTGCCCTCACCCTCTGCCTCACCCTCTGCCCTCACCCTCTGCCCACCAGCACCATCTGCCTCACAGACAATAGCCTTTAGCATGGTTAGCTCCTGGCTCAATCCGCCTCTTGTTAATGCCTTTAATGATATGGAGCGAGATGCCATCAAAGCCGAGTCTGCTGCTGTCTCTGGCTGCGTTCATTAGCATGGAGAGCTAACACTGGAGTGGAAGAATGGGCTCTTGTCTATAGAGGAATAGTCTGCCTCTGTATCCAGATGTCCTCATATAATAGGCCCTCATTGTGATCCATTGAACTTAATGGGTCTTTATTGTGACCGAAGGAATCATCCCATTAAGACACAAACTGCATTGATCCACAGGGAAATGGATTGTGTGCCCAAGGATTAAAACCAACAGGCAGAACATACCACAGAAATCATGATGTCAAATAGTTCAAAAGGGTCAAACTATTATTGAACTATTAGTAAGATGAAGTGGGCAACGGAAGGAGTTGAAAGACCCAAAACATCACTGATCTAGAAGAGACCTGCATGGAGGAATGGGCCAAAATACCTGCAAGAGTGAGTAAAAAGTGAAGACTAACAGAAAACGTTTCAAAGTATCGAGATGGACTTCAGTTATTGACTAAATACTTATTTTCCACAAGAGTTTGCAAATAAATTCTTTAAAAATCAATGTGATTTCCTGGATTTCTTTGTCTCTTATATTTTTTTGTGGAAGAACTTGTAAATTTGGTGAATACTTTTTGCCGTTCTGTGTCAAGAACAGTATTTATTATTTAACTTGCAGAAGACAAAGGTTACAGATAAGGTTTATTTTTAGTAAATGTGTAAATGATTTCTTTAAAGGGTAAATGGGAGTAGGAGTAAAAATCAAAATGGTGTATTCACAAACACGTCAACTAATGGAATATCAAGTTTATCTGTATAGCACAGTTCCTACACAGGCAACACTAATGAGCCTCCTGCTGGGACTCTGAGGAGCACAGGGACTGGCCTCCTGCTGGGACTCTGAGGAGCACAGGGACTGGCCTCCTGCTGGGACTCTGAGGAGCACAGGGACTGGCCTCCTGCTGGGACTCTGAGGAGCACAGGGACTGGACTCCTGCTGGGACTGAGGAGCACAGGGACTGGCCTCCTGCTGGGACTGAGGAGCACAGGGACTGGACTCCTGCTGGGACTCTGAGGAGCACAGGGACTGGCCTCCTGCTGGGACTCTGAGGAGCACAGGGACTGGCCTCCTGCTGGGACTCTGAGGAGCACAGGGACTGGCCTCCTGCTGGGACTCTGAGGAGCACAGGGACTGGCCTCCTGCTGGGACTCTGAGGAGCACAGGGACTGGCCTCCTGCTGGGACTCTGAGGAGCACAGGGACTGGCCTCCTGCTGGGACTCTGAGGAGCACAGGGACTGGCCTCCTGCTGGTCCCAGAGTCAGGATTAAACAGTCTTCCAGAAAATGTGAGACAGGCTTCTGCTCAAACATGTTCAAATACAGGTTAAAAACAGTTCTGTTTAGCTGCATGCAACTGAGGGACTGCATTGTTTTTTTATTTGAATGAACTGTGATTATCTACAATTTTAATGCGTGTGATTTTAACGTATTCTTGTTTTGTGGCGCACTTCCTGTTGTCTACGATACGTGCTGCACAAATAAACTCTCCTCGCCGTTTCCAAGAGGAGCCATAAACACACCATCAGACACACAGATAACCCGTGTGCTAACAACACCGAGAGGCCGGGGTCGCGGAGGTTATCGGCAACACCACGCAATAATCACCCACAATGCATCATGTTGAGAAACGTCACATACAAGTGTCGAGCTGAAACGTGTAATAAAATGTGAAATACAGAGGCCGCTAATGTGTGCCAGGACAGAGCAGAGACAGAGCAGGACAGAGCAGGACAGAGCAGAGACAGAGCAGGACAGAGCAGGACAGAGCAGGACAGAGCAGCACAGAGCAGGACAGAGCAGGACAAAGCAGGACAAAGCAGGACAGAGCAGGACAGAGCAGGACAGAGCAGGACAGAGCAGCACAGAGCAGGACAGAGCAGGACAGAGCAGCACAGAGCAGGACAGAGCAGGACAAAGCAGGACAAAGCAGGACAGAGCAGGACAGAGCAGGACAGAGCAGGACAGAGCAGGACAGAGCAGCACAGAGCAGCACAGAGTAGGACAGAGCAGGACAGAGCAGGACAGAGCAGAGACAGAGCAGGACAAAGCAGAAACAGAGCAGGACAGAGCAGCACAGAGCAGCACAGAGCAGGACAGAGCAGCACAGAGCAGCACAGAGCAGGACAAAGCAGGACAAAGCAGGACAGAGCAGGACAGAGCAGCACAGAGCAGGACAGAGCAGCACAGAGCAGGACAGAGCAGCACAGAGCAGAGACAGAGCAGGACAAAGCAGGACAGAGCAGGACAGAGCAGGACAGAGCAGCACAGAGCAGGACAGAGCAGCACAGAGCAGGATAGAGCAGGACAGAGCAGGACAGAGCAGGACAAAGCAGAGACAGAGCAGGACAGAGCAGGACAGAGCAGCACAGAGCAGGACAGAGCAGCACAGAGTAGGACAGAGCAGGACAGAGTAGGACAGAGTAGGACAGAGCAGGACAGAGCAGGACAGAGCAGGACAGAGCAGGACAGAGTAGGACAGAGCAGGACAGAGCAGGACAGAGCAGGACAGAGCAGGACAGAGCAGGACAGAGTAGGACAGAGCAGGACAGAGCAGGACAGAGCAGGACAGAGCAGGACAGAGCAGCACAGAGCAGCACAGAGCAGCACAGAGCAGCACAGAGCAGGACAGAGCAGCACAGAGCAGCACAGAGCAGGACAGAGCAGCACAGAGCAGCACAGAGAAGGACAGAGCAGGACAGAGCAGCACAGAGCAGCACAGAGAAGGACAGAGCAGGACAGAGCAGGACAGAGCAGCACAGAGAAGGACAGAGCAGGACAGAGCAGCACAGAGCAGCACAGAGCAGGACAGAGCTGCAGAGACACTTATGCAGAGCTGGGGGTAGGACCAGGCCAAGGACGCCACGCTTCAAGGCCAACGGAGGGACGCTCTGGCTCACAGTCAGAATGTAGAAGGAGGAGGAAGCAACAGGAGCTGGGAGAGTTTGGTGTGATAAAGTAGAATTAGCATTAGCCAAGAGCAGAAATGCATTGTATCGTGTTGAAACAGCAGCGCTAATGTACAGCTGTGGTTAACATTAAGAGATTCTTCATCCGTCCCACAGTGGGGAAATGTCAGTGTCGTATAACCGGTACAATGTGGCATCACCGGTACAATGTGGCATCACCGGTACAGTGTGGCATCACCGGTACAGTGTGGCATCACCGGTACAGTGTGGCATCACCGGTACAGTGTGGCATCACCGGTACAATGTGGCATCACCGGTACAATGTGGCATCACCGGTACAATGTGGCATCACCGGTACAATGTGGCATCACCGGTACAATGTGGCATCACCTGTACAATGTGGCATCACCGGTACAGTGTGGCATCACCGGTACAGTGTGGCATCACCGGTACAATGTGGCGATCACCGGTACAATGTGGCATCACCGGTACAATGTGGCATCACCGGTACAGTGTGGCATCACCGGTACAATGTGGCATCACCGGTACAATGTGGCATCACCGGTACAATGTGGCATCACCGGTACAGTGTGGCATCACCGGTACAATGTGGCGATCACCGGTACAATGTGGCATCACCGGTACAATGTGGCATCACCGGTACAGTGTGGCATCACCGGTACAATGTGGCATCACCGGTACAATGTGGCATCACCGGTACAGTGTGGCATCACCGGTACAATGTGGCATCACCGGTACAGTGCTGCATCACCGGTACAGTGCTGCATCACCGGTACAATGTGGCATCACCGGTACAGTGTGGCATCACCGGTACAGTGTGGCATCACCGGTACAGTGTGGCATCACCGGTACAGTGCTGCATCACCGGTACAGTGTGGCATCACCGGTACAATGTGGCATCACCGGTACAGTGTGGCATCACCGGTACAGTGCTGCATCACCGGTACAATGTGGCATCACCGGTACAGTGTGGCATCACCGGTACAGTGTGGCATCACCGGTACAGTGTGGCATCACCGGTACAATGTGGCATCACCGGTACCATGTGGCATCACCGGTACCATGTGGCATCACCGGTACAATGTGGCATCACCGGTACAGTGTGGCATCACCGGTACAGTGTGGCATCACCAGTACAATGTGGCAATCACCGGTACAATGTGGCATCACCGGTACAATGTGGCATCACCGGTACAGTGTGGCATCACCGGTACAATGTGGCATCACCGGTACAATGTGGCATCACCGGTACAATGTGGCATCACCGGTACAGTGTGGCATCACCGGTACAATGTGGCGATCACCGGTACAATGTGGCATCTCACCGGTACAATGTGGCATCACCGGTACAGTGTGGCATCACCGGTACAATGTGGCATCACCGGTACAATGTGGCATCACCGGTACAGTGTGGCATCACCGGTACAATGTGGCATCACCGGTACAGTGCTGCATCACCGGTACAGTGCTGCATCACCGGTACAATGTGGCATCACCGGTACAGTGTGGCATCACCGGTACAGTGTGGCATCACCGGTACAGTGTGGCATCACCGGTACAGTGCTGCATCACCGGTACAGTGTGGCATCACCGGTACAATGTGGCATCACCGGTACAGTGTGGCATCACCGGTACAGTGCTGCATCACCGGTACAATGTGGCATCACCGGTACAGTGCTGCATCACCGGTACAATGTGGCATCACCGGTACAATGTGGCATCACCGGTACAGTGCTGCATCACCAGTACAATGTGGCATCACCGGTACAGTGTGGCATCACCGGTACAATGTGGCATCACCGGTACAGTGTGGCATCACCGGTACAGTGTGGCATCACCGGTACAGTGTGGCATCACCGGTACAGTGTGGCATCACCGGTACAGTGTGGCATCACCGGTACAATGTGGCATCACCGGTACAATGTGGCATCACCGGTACAATGTGGCATCACCGGTACAATGTGGCATCACCTGTACAATGTGGCATCACCGGTACAGTGTGGCATCACCGGTACAGTGTGGCATCACCGGTACAATGTGGCGATCACCGGTACAATGTGGCATCACCGGTACAATGTGGCATCACCGGTACAGTGTGGCATCACCGGTACAATGTGGCATCACCGGTACAATGTGGCATCACCGGTACAATGTGGCATCACCGGTACAGTGTGGCATCACCGGTACAATGTGGCGATCACCGGTACAATGTGGCATCACCGGTACAATGTGGCATCACCGGTACAGTGTGGCATCACCGGTACAATGTGGCATCACCGGTACAATGTGGCATCACCGGTACAGTGTGGCATCACCGGTACAATGTGGCATCACCGGTACAGTGCTGCATCACCGGTACAGTGCTGCATCACCGGTACAATGGCATCACCGGTACAGTGTGGCATCACCGGTACAGTGTGGCATCACCGGTACAGTGTGGCATCACCGGTACAGTGCTGCATCACCGGTACAGTGTGGCATCACCGGTACAATGTGGCATCACCGGTACAGTGTGGCATCACCGGTACAATGTGGCATCACCGGTACAATGTGGCATCACCGGTACAATGTGGCATCACCGGTACAATGTGGCATCACCGGTACAATGTGGCATCACCTGTACAATGTGGCATCACCGGTACAATGTGGCATCACCGGTACAGTGTGGCATCACCGGTACAGTGTGGCATCACCGGTACAGTGTGGCATCACCGGTACAGTGTGGCATCACCGGTACAGTGTGGCATCACCGGTACAATGTGGCATCACCGGTACAATGTGGCATCACCGGTACAATGTGGCATCACCGGTACAATGTGGCATCACCGGTACAATGTGGCATCACCTGTACAATGTGGCATCACCGGTACAGTGTGGCATCACCAGTACAGTGTGGCATCACCGGTACAATGTGGCATCACCGGTACAGTGTGGCATCACCGGTACAGTGTGGCATCACCGGTACAGTGCTGCATCACCAGTACAATGTGGCATCACCGGTACAGTGTGGCATCACCGGTACAATGTGGCATCACCGGTACAGTGTGGCATCACCGGTACAATGTGGCGATCACCGGTACAATGTGGCATCACCGGTACAATGTGGCATCACCGGTACAGTGTGGCATCACCGGTACAATGTGGCATCACCGGTACAATGTGGCATCACCGGTACAGTGTGGCATCACCGGTACAATGTGGCATCACCGGTACAGTGCTGCATCACCGGTACAGTGCTGCATCACCGGTACAATGTGGCATCACCGGTACAGTGTGGCATCACCGGTACAGTGTGGCATCACCGGTACAGTGTGGCATCACCGGTACAGTGCTGCATCACCGGTACAGTGTGGCATCACCGGTACAATGTGGCATCACCGGTACAGTGTGGCATCACCGGTACAATGTGGCATCACCGGTACAATGTGGCATCACCGGTACAGTGTGGCATCACCGGTACAATGTGGCATCACCGGTACAATGTGGCATCACCGGTACAATGTGGCATCACCGGTACAATGTGGCATCACCTGTACAATGTGGCATCACCGGTACAATGTGGCATCACCGGTACAGTGTGGCATCACCGGTACAGTGTGGCATCACCGGTACAGTGTGGCATCACCGGTACAGTGTGGCATCACCGGTACAGTGTGGCATCACCGGTACAATGTGGCATCACCGGTACAATGTGGCATCACCGGTACAATGTGGCATCACCGGTACAATGTGGCATCACCGGTACAATGTGGCATCACCTGTACAATGTGGCATCACCGGTACAGTGTGGCATCACCGGTACAGTGTGGCATCACCGGTACAATGTGGCATCACCGGTACAGTGTGGCATCACCGGTACAGTGTGGCATCACCGGTACAGTGCTGCATCACCAGTACAATGTGGCATCACCGGTACAGTGTGGCATCACCGGTACAATGTGGCATCACCGGTACAGTGTGGCATCACCGGTACAATGTGGCGATCACCGGTACAATGTGGCATCACCGGTACAGTGCTGCATCACCGGTACAGTGCTGCATCACCGGTACAATGTGGCATCACCGGTACAGTGTGGCATCACCGGTACAGTGTGGCATCACCGGTACAGTGCTGCATCACCAGTACAATGTGGCATCACCGGTACAGTGTGGCATCACCGGTACAATGTGGCATCACCGGTACAGTGTGGCATCACCGGTACAGTGTGGCATCACCGGTACAGTGTGGCATCACCGGTACAGTGTGGCATCACCGGTACAGTGTGGCATCACCGGTACAGTGTGGCATCACCGGTACAATGTGGCATCACCGGTACAATGTGGCATCACCGGTACAATGTGGCATCACCGGTACAATGTGGCATCACCGGTACAATGTGGCATCACCTGTACAATGTGGCATCACCGGTACAGTGTGGCATCACCGGTACAGTGTGGCATCACCGGTACAATGTGGCGATCACCGGTACAATGTGGCATCACCGGTACAATGTGGCATCACCGGTACAGTGTGGCATCACCGGTACAATGTGGCATCACCGGTACAATGTGGCATCACCGGTACAATGTGGCATCACCGGTACAGTGTGGCATCACCGGTACAATGTGGCGATCACCGGTACAATGTGGCATCACCGGTACAATGTGGCATCACCGGTACAGTGTGGCATCACCGGTACAATGTGGCATCACCGGTACAATGTGGCATCACCGGTACAGTGTGGCATCACCGGTACAATGTGGCATCACCGGTACAGTGTGGCATCACCGGTACAGTGCTGCATCACCGGTACAGTGCTGCATCACCGGTACAGTGCTGCATCACCGGTACAATCTGGCATCACCGGTACAGTGTGGCATCACCGGTACAGTGTGGCATCACCGGTACAGTGTGGCATCACCGGTACAGTGCTGCATCACCGGTACAGTGTGGCATCACCGGTACAATGTGGCATCACCGGTACAGTGTGGCATCACCGGTACAGTGTTGCAGTGTTGAGCACATGCTCGTGTGTTCGTGTGACCGGCCGTGACGGCATCAGAACAAACTGAACAGGGTCAAAGTCCCCAGAGACCAGGGTCCCGCGCCGCCAACGCCAACGCCAGCGCCGGGACCATGAGCGACGCATGAGCGGAGCCAAAATTAATTAGCCTGACTAATGTAGTGTACACTTAATTACACCGCCGTCCTTTGATTTATAGCTGCCACGATCGCGCCGCGCCAGAGCAAACGGGACTGAGTGGAGAAATATGTGGTTTAATAAGAGTGGGATTAGGACGAGATCAGAGAAAGAGTCTGTGCACTTCCAGAAAAGAGAAAACTAGATTTAATAATAATGTTATTGAAATATAATAAGTTACTCTGATGAAGCAACATTAAATATGGCATTAGTTCCACACAGACCTGCACCTGAGATCACACACATGGTCCACAGCCGGTCTGTGGGAGAGGGTCTCTCTCCTCACATATGGAGATCCACAGCCGGTCTGTGGGAGCGGGTCTCTCTCCTCACATATGGAGATCCACAGCCGGTCTGTGGGAGAGGGTCTCTCTCCTCACATATGGAGATCCACAGCCGGTCTGTGGGAGAGGGTCTCTCTCCTCACATATGGAGATCCACAGCCGGATGAATGGTGATGAATTCAAGGTAAGGTTACTTGAGTCCTATACCAGCAGGTGGACTGGGTTTGGCAGAGGAACGGGCCAGAATACCAACTATTCTAAGACAATATTTTGGGGAATGAATATTGTTGATGATAAGGTTTGTAACACACCAGATATTTGTCTGTATTTTTGTTGTCTGTTGTTGTGTCATGTGGACTCTTTGTGCGTCTGAATTAAAGATGAAATAAAATAAAACAAAATAGAACTTATATAAGCTCTTGGTTTATTTATTTGGCTACAGAGGAAATGCTAACGGAGCGCAAAGCTGCTTTCAGATTCATATTAGCACAGTGGGGGCGGGTCGCGGCTCAAAAGTGTCCAAAATGACGTGCGCTGACATGCTGCAATACCACCCCAGGCCTGTGGGGGTGGTACCCGGAATAAGAATTAGCCAATGCTAACATATAGCATCTTCTTACCTCTGGAAAACACCTTTACAAGATGGTCCAAAAGTGTCTCTTGGCCCAAAGCTCCGTTCCACATGTGTGTCAATGCTGAGTGTTCTAGACCAGTCTAGTTTAGTCGCTGTGGACTTTAGAAGTCTCTCGTTTAAATGAATGGGGCTCGGGCTTGTTTTTTCAGCCCCCGCGGCCATTTTGAAACTGCCCATAGACCGCAGAAGTTGTGGCACATTAGTTAGAACGGCGGAGACAGGTGTGACTCTGTACGTTAATATTTCCAGTCTGTGTATGAGCAGTAGATATTAGTTTCTGTGAGTCAAATGAGCTTTTATTGCAAGAAATACAAGAAATCATTTATTAATTTGTATAATTAGTCTCGATAGTGTGTGTGTGGCTCATTACTGTCACATCTTCTCTTCTCTCCACATTATCTGCTCCAACATATTTACCCAGTCTGTTCATGCAGCTCTGAGCAGCGTGGAAGTGGCCGTCAGAAAAGCATCAGTCTCCAGAACGTCTTTGTAAAACCATTTCTATCGGCGTGTCGGAGCGAGGAGCGGCTGAAGGCGGCGGGCGCTGGCAGAGTGACTAATGCCTCTTCTATCGGGGACGCCGGTCATTATCCTGCATTTTACAACGTTCATTAGGACCGCGACCAAACCGGCCCCACCTTTAATTTCATGCTGCTCAAGCCACAGAAAGGACACGGGACAAAAGGCCGAGATGGATGAGCTCCGGGCGCGGCGCGAGCGGCCTCCCCGGCTTTAAAGGAGACCTCAAAGTGCAGTTGTGTTGGTTAAATACTCAAAGTTCATGCACTTTTAAGATATTTTTTTATATTTTACAGTCAAAATACTAACTTTTCAGCACCACAACATTCCCACTGGTTTCACTTATTTACTTACAGAGAAGATCCGAGACATTTATCCACATTTAAGGACGTGACCAATGCGTTCTTTCTGTGTTTGTTACTATTGAATGCGTTCGGATGGTTTGATTTTCTGATTTGTTGTCGGAGAATCAACAACTTTGTCCACCGAGACTGCTGTTATAATTCAGCAGATCTTTTTATTTTGTATCATGTATTATTTCTATGATTAAATATTTTTGTATTTAATTATTATTGTTATTATCATTATGATTATATTTTTTTTCTTCCTTTTTATTTGCCATTTGTGTTTTTACAGTGTGTTTTAAATGGTTTAAAATGTTGTGATGTGAAGGATCTCGGGTTCATTCTGTATGAACTGATAAATAACTGTTCGTTCACACGGTTTACATTATTTTAACATTATAAATAGTAATCGACCTGTTTGTTCTGTGTCTGAGAGACATGAGCAGCACCGTGTAAAAAATCTGCTGATCGCTGACTTCATGTGGTATGGCTATTGTGATTTACAGCTATACAAGAATTAATTCAATATAACTGAAGAAGGAAAACGACAATGTGCAGTTTCCAAAAATGTGAAATCTGTTCTGGCCTCAAGAGATGTTTTGGTTTAATTATGGTTTCATTTTAAAGAGCAAGAAGACATTAAAAAAAAAAAAAAAATTCACCTATAACTTATTATTAATTGCAAATCTACAATGCAGCCGGTTAAGCCTCTGAAGCTAAGCAGGACAGGGCCTGGTTAGTGCTGTGATGGGAGACCTCTGGGAACAGCAGGTGCCACAGTGGGGCGGCTGCGGCTGTAAAGTGACAAACTGTGGTTGTGTCCTTAGGCAAGACACTTCCCCCACATCAGAATGAGTCTGGTGTGTGTGTGAATGGTTGGTTGGTGGTGGGAGGGGCTGATGGCACAGACTGGTTGCCTCGCTTCTGTCAGTGTGCCCCAGGGCAGCTGTGGCTTCAGTATGCAGTATGGAGTGAATGAATAATGCGGTCTGCAGGGGTCTGAGTCTCCTGAAAAGCGCTAAAACCGATGCATTATTATCACATTTTGGACGGTTCAATGGGAAATGCTGCTGAATGTAAATTATTTTTACTCCAAAGTCCTTTTCCTTCTGCACCAACGATACTCGTCCGTGTCTGTTCCACCTGCAGCGAGATGGAGGCCGCTTTAATGAAATCTTCCGAGTGGCAGCGATTCGTCCCAATTAAAATGTCCCGGCTCCGTGTCCCGGGACAGTAGATCAAGTCGGTAATTAACCCCCGCGCTGGCCCCTATCAATCCTCACACCAAGCGCACGCCGCGGCCACATATTAAATTTACATTCTATTAGCTTTAATTAGGAGGGACTTTAAATATACTGGAGTCCAGGCAAAGGGCCGAGCAGCTGTCATTGAGCCGGAGCATCACCAGTCACCTCCAGCAGCAGTTTATACACACGCCTATCCTCCTATAGGACAGCGGTGCAGGGTTAAAGCTCGGGTATGTGACTTTCAAACCGGTAAATCAGAAAGGCAAACAAAAATAAACTACAGTACGTCTTCTAGATTTTTTGCAAGTGATTCCTGGAGAGAATTCAATGTATTTTTGAAGAGGCCTAAATCACAACAGCAGCCGTGCCTGAAAACTACACAGTGTTGTCGATTCACCAACAGCAGATCAGAGAATCAAACAGAACACAGAACATTCAATAATTACAGCTAGCTAAGAACCATAGCAGCTTCGTATATTGTGTGTTGTGTGTGCTCCCTGTGTGCTCGTTCTGCTGTCCTGTCTGTGCGCTGCAACATTGAAATGTCCCCACTGTGGGAAGAATAAACGTGGTCTTGTTCTTATTCTTAGTATTAAGATTAAAACACAGGAAGCAGAATGACCAATAATTTATAGATAAAACCAGTAGAGCACAAAACGCGTGAATGAATGAGGCCAGGATTTGTTTATACTTTAAAGTCTTGTAAAATGTTTAAAGCCAGGGGACCCAACTTTTTTGTCCCAAACAGAAACAATCTGAAAAGTGAACCACATTCTGCCTTCATTTTGTCTTCAGCGTACTTGAAAAAGCAATGGCAGTCACTTTTAGACTCTTTGGGCCGAGAGCTGATTGGCTAAACGAGGGTGGTCCTGTCTTTTTCTCTTTTCTGTCTGAAATAGCTGATCTAAAGCCTTATTGTACCGCTGTCAGACTGTACAATAAGTCACTTTACGTCGCTTTCATTAGGACTGAAAAACCTGCACTATTGACACTGTTTCTTTGCCACTTTTTATTGTACAGAATATTTCCTGCATTTAACATGTTGCTCACATTTCTCCATCAGAGATCAATAAAGTCTATCTCATCTCATGTGACAAAGTCCAAAAACACACAAACGAGGAACCACAGATGGATTTCGTAACACACCTCCTCTCGATTATTGTTTGAAAGTTAGGTACCTCAGCTTTAAAAGTGTCTGATCCACAGTAGCGGGGCTCTCATCTGCCCTTTGACATAAGCCCCTTGTATCTCCCTTCATTGAGTCTGAGCTGTTAACATGGAGCCTGATAAAAGATGAAAGTCCCGGCAGGAAGCAGAGTGTGAAGGACCAGCCCGGCTGCTTTGGCATTTCCCGTTTCATGTCCGCGATGAAACGCTTGGTCACAACTGCGTGGGACCGGACCACCTCAGAACGGCCGCTCCCCTCTCTCCACGTGGCTGTGTCTTTTGTCCGCCACTCAAAACAGCCTCTGAATGGGCGTCCACTCAAACTATTCCCTCTGCCGGACTCAGCGGGGGCCGGCCTGGTTCCCCTTTGGATCCTGCCGCACAAACATGAGCGCAATGCCACACCTGGAGACGGGGGACTTTCAGGTTCTGACAGAGTAATGTGTGATTGAGACTCAGGCAGGCCTCACTCACATTTTGACCAAAGTTTTCAATCCAATGTAGGATCGTCTTGGAGGACTTTACAAAGCTGTTGAGTCCCCAATAACAGATCAGAGAATCAAACCGTTCACACTGTAGGAGTCATTGGTCCAGAGGAAGCAGCATGACCAATGTCGGTAAATAATAAAAATGTCCATAAATGTTCTGAACCATGACTGTTCTTAGAGCCTCCTGAAGGAACCAACATTAGAATTGTTTTTTCACACTGTTTTTAGAGCGGCTTATGCATGTTTCTCTGTCACCTATGACACCATCGCCCCACACTGGTCGCTAATGTACTTTGGTAGGAGGCCATGGAGAGACTTGTACACAAGCAGTTCTCTCCTTGTCCCAGTACTTTCCAAAATACATAATATATTTGGAACAATAAGATAAGATAAGATAGAGTTTATGGATCTCTGATGGAGAAATGTACATGTCACATCTGGCATGGATAGAATCACTCAGATTGTGCAAAAGAAAGAAATGTGTTAAATGCAGGATATATTATGTACAATAAAAAGTGGCAATCAAAGGAACAGTGGCAAAAATAATAACCTTTTAGAAGAAACCACCCCCCAAAATAACAAGTCTCAAAATGATGCAGCAATTGCCCCAAAACACAAGCCCAAAGCAGATGCAAACAGAAGCAGACATGGCAACAGTGTCTGGAATCTGTGGACAATGCAAGCCCACCTCCTCCAGGACACAACCAGGGAACAGCCCAGTCGTCCACCCACCACCGGACCATGGACACAGGGGAGGGAGGTGAGGGGTGACGGGAGAGAGTGGAGGGGGCAGAGGAGGGTCCTGGTGATGCACAGGGTCTGGGGGGCAGAAGCAGCGAAGACCGACAAGAGAAAGTAGGTCTGCTCCACGGTCTCTCAGAGTGGACCGTGTGTGGCCGGGACTGAGAGGACACACTAGAGCACTGGGACACGGAGAGAACGGCTCTTCATCATCCATGTGGTAGTTTTAAGTGCTACGTGTCAATAACAAAAGGTGAAGGAACAAATGGGACACATTATATTCATATCGGGGTGATTTGCGAGTTCTAAAAGTGCAATTTCTAGCCCAGAAATCTCCCATTCTCTCCTCAAAATCAAATCAAATCAAATGATAACAGTAGTCATCTCAAGAGGCAGCACAGAATTGTCAATTGGCCAACAGCAGATTAGAAAAATAAACAATTGGAGTACATTTGGAGCTTTCTATAGGTTCTTCGTAGCTGCGTTATCCATATTTTTAACATTTAATATAATCCATGCATCTTCTCACACGGTGACAGCTCGATGGTAAAAATATTACTATATACAAAATTAAAAATATAGTACCAAACAATACACATAGATACTTATATATACAGATTTACATTAGTCCATAAGATACCAATGTCCATATATGTTCATAAATATCCATAAATGTCCCAGATCTTTTCCCCTGTCCTTAAACCTCCAAATTAGCAGGAAAAGGCAAAACAAGAAACCCATGGACGGACAGCGTGTCTAAACTACAGCTTTACAAGAACTGTCTACAGATCAGCATTAACTGAATAAACGTATAAATGAGTTGCGTTAACATGAAAGCAAACTAATGTACTGTGACGGAGGCTCTTCACTCTGATGCATGACAAGGATCTGAGACTGAGGAGCACAGGGACTGAGGAGCACAGGGACTGAGGAGCACAGGGACTGAGGAGCACAGGGACTGGGACGTCAACATTCACAGACCAGAGTCAAACCGGTTTACATTTGTGGGCTTTAGTCTCTGAGTCCACACAGAGATGGGAGAAGGTGAGTACAGGAGGCACAGACCTATTGTACATGTTTTTAGTGGTAGGGGAAACCGGAGCACCCGGAGGAAACCTACACAGACACAGGGAGAACATGTAAACTTCGCTCAGAAAGACCCTGTTCAGACCAGGGTTCGAACCCAGGACCTTCTTGCTGAGATGCGAGAGTGCTATCTACTCAGCCACTGTGCTGCCCGTGTCTTCTTGAAAATGTGAGACAGGCCTCTTGACAATATTCAAATACTGGTTGGACTTTCTCTGGTCGCAGTTTATCACCGCTGTGTATGGAGTTAATTAATTATATGTGAAGCGACTTTGAGTGTCCAGAAAAGCACTTTATAAAACCAATGCATTATTATTATTATTATCATTATTATATTTATTATTATTATGTAATTCTATGTGACCCCGCAGCAAACCTAGACATGTCAAGTACAGAGCGTTTGGTTTTGACGCAGAAACCAACACGAACAATGAAACAATACTAAACAAAGTCGATAACGTCACAGAGTAAAGTACGTCTCTTTCGGCGGCACGGTGGTTGAGTGGATAGCACTCTCGCCTCTCAGCAAGAAGGTCCTGGGTTCGAATCTGAGTGGAGTTTGCATGTTCTCCCCGTGTCTGCGTAGGTTTCCTCCGGGTACTCCGGTTTCCTCCGGGTGCTCCGGTTTCCCCTACCACTAAAAATATGTACAATAGTTCTGGCATGCGCCTCCTGTTCGGTGACCCCGTTCCCATCTCTGTGTGGAGTGAGAGACAAGTGCCCAAATAATAACAATTGTAAACCGCTTTGTGACTCTGGTCTGTGAAAGGCGGTATATAAATAAAGCTTACTTACTTACTTTTATCCAACACATTTTTTCTGATAAAACTAGCCCTGGATAATGTATTCAGACGCTGCTACGAAAACAAACTCCATTTAGCTTCACATTTAGATGTTGGATTGCTCTCTGCGCTCACTCCCGTTTCATTTAAAGCTTGTTGCAGAATATTATTGAGGCGCGGTGAAACAAATAGCCCGAGGCGGAGCTTTTACCCACACCACACCATTATTACTGAGGCAGAGAGACCGGGGTCGACTCGGCTCCGGAATCAATCTGAGATAAGTCCCGGCGATCGATGCGCCGCCCGGACGATGCACTAATTGTACTGTTGACGTTAATTGTCATTAAAGGGTCCACAACGGCTGCGGGGGCCGTGAGTTACGCCGCACGCCAAGGTTGCAACCCATTTGTTTATAATAATGACATCACGGAGCCCCCAGTGCTGCCGCGGGACGGGTTTCTCTGCAGAGAGAGGAGTGCGCCGTATCACAAGGTTACAGCAGCCAGTGACATCATCAGGCTGGACGGTCAGTGAGTGTGGGGAGGGAGACCTGAAGGACTGCCACACGCCCCAGTGGAGGATCGCAGAACTGCAGCTGAAACATTACAATAACGTGTCTAAAAATAGGGAAGTAAACTCAATGGGAAATATTTGTTATCCATTTTTTACAGACTATCTTTCCTAAAATGACTCTATAGAAGTGGTGAGAAACATTTAAGGACACCATGTTAGAGCCATATGAACCAACTCTGAGGAGCACAGGGACTGGACTCCTGCTGGGACTCTGAGGAGGACAGGGACTGGCCTCCTGCTGGGACTCTGAGGAGCACAGGGACTGGACTCCTGCTGGGACTCTGAGGAGCACAGGGACTGGCCTCCTGCTGGGACTCTGAGGAGCACAGGGACTGGCCTCCTGCTGGGACTCTGAGGAGCACAGGGACTGGCCTCCTGCTGGGACTCTGAGGAGCACAGGGACTGGACTCCTGCTGGGACTCTGAGGAGTACAGGGACTGGACTCCTGCTGGGACTCTGAGGAGCACAGGGACTGGACTCCTGCTGGGACTCTGAGGAGCACAGGGACTGGACTCCTGCTGGGACTCTGAGGAGCACAGGGACTGGCCTCCTGCTGGGACTCTGAGGAGCACAGAGACTGGCCTCCTGCTGGGACTCTGAGGAGCACAGGGACTGGCCTCCTGCTGGGACTCTGAGGAGCACAGGGACTGGCCTCCTGCTCAGACTCTGAGGAGCACAGGGACTGGACATGGGGAGGCAGTCTTCCTTCTGTGACTATGTTCAAATCCAGGTTATAAAACAGCTGTGCTACAACTGGAGGATTGGACATTCACTATTTTGAGTTTCCTTGTGTATGAACTGTGCAATACAATTAAACTTGCCTTGCCTTTGGAGCCCAAACAAATGGCTGTGGTTGTGACCTCTGATGGCTATTATTTACTTTTATTAGAGGCCCCAGAATACAGCACAAAGAGGGTCAGATCCATTGTTCATGAATTATAAATATACATGTATGAAAATGAGACGGAGGTGTGTGGAGATGCCCCTCACAGAAAACAGTCACAGCCCGAGGAAGACCACGCTGCGACAAAATGCAGTGGTGTGTATTTTAAATCTAAGAAAAACCTATTATTAATCTTTCTAAGGATTTAGCGTCTTACTCTTCACAGAAAGGATGCTTCTGTTTTCTTATTTTCAGTGCCAAAATAAAAACATTTGCTCTCTCTCCAACCTTCAATCCCCACATGTATATTTTGTATCTTAGTCAGGTTTAAAGGGGTTTAATAAACATCAATATAATAGGATTAAGATTAAAAGATCATGTATTCATCCAGAGGTGGAGACATTTCAGTGTTGCATTACCAGTCACAGAGCACACAGCACCAGATGAAGTGAACAATAACTCTGGCATAATGAAGAAGAAAGTATAAAATCTACAACTTTAGCATAAAAACATACTGTATATTCTAGCAGCAGAAATGTTTGCATGTAAACTTATGTACACGTTAGCTATGAGGCTATGGGCTAAAGTAACAACACAAATACATTCATTTTGATTTGGCGACGATCGTTCACAGATGCACAGTTCAAAAGTCAGCTTGAGCTTTATGAACCCGTTAAAACTTTCTAAGCCTCGGATGATCCCTCTCCAGTGAAGAGCGGGCGCTGCTTTGGTCCACAGCTCTAACTTCCTGGGACCCCCTGCAGGGCCTCCCCCACTCCTTCATTTAGCCTTACAAATTGTCCCGTTTGTGAGTGAGCGTGTGTGAATGGCGGTGAATGGCGGTGAATGGCGGTGCATACGAAAGGAGCAGCATGGAGCGGCAAAGGCCCAAAGACAGACACACATGTGAGACACGTCCTGGGAAGAGGGGTCACGGCCCTCACTGCACCCGCCGACCTACCACAGAGCTAGCCTGTTAGCGCCGTTAGCACAGTTAGCTTAACCGCATTAGCCACAGGACGTAAATGCTGCTAGGCTACAGGCCCCGGCATGCAAACCACTTGACTGGAGACGCTTGTGTTTTGACCATTTCCAACTAAACAGGGAAAATAAAACTGTAATTTTGTCAGAATTAATTGTATTTTTTCATTATCACCGAGTTAAAACTGTTTTCTGATCTGTTGTTGAAGAATGGGCAACTTTGTAAAGTCCTCCGAGACGACTACTGTTGTGATTATAAACAAATACATTGAATTTAAAGTGAATAAACAGGCAAAATGATGTCATTTACAACCTCCAGGCTGTTTGTACAGACACGCATACATTCAACACCTCCCTCTGGTGGCAGAAGAGGGTAACAACAAGCCAAGATCATTTTGTATCCTTATACATGTTTATCTATATATAATTGAATAGTTAGTTTACAAAGCGCCGTTAGAACAATATTTGAAAAGATTACAATTTCCTTTGACTGATCTATTTCTGTGCCATACTTTTAAATGTAATGACAACCACAAAACATGTAGAATATTGTAACTAGACGAATACATTATTTTGGACAAATTCTCAAAACGCAGAAATCTGTTTTTGTAAATTAACTTTGAAGTAGTAAGAATGAATTTATTTCAGTGGCTCAGTGTGTAGAGCATTGGTATTTGAGCCTGAAGGTTGTGGGTTCGAGCCCACCATGGGACTTTCTCCACTGATGTCTGCTGTTGTTGCAAGACACTTCGCCTCTGGGAAAATCCTATATGTGCGCTGCAACACTGAAATTTCCAAACTGTAGGACGAATAAAGGATCTCTCTTATCTTATACACGTATTAACTCTGCGGCTGTAAAGCGCCAAACTGTGGTTGTGTCCTTAGGCAAGACACTTCCCCCACATTAGAATGAGTCTGGTGTGTGTGTGAGTGGTTGGTGGTGGTGGGAGGGGCTGATGGCACAGACTGGTTGCCTCGCTTCTGTCAGTGTGCCCCAGGGCAGCTGTGGCTATCCACCGTGTTTGGAGAGAGAGAATAATGAAGTGAAGAGACTTTGAGAGTCCTGAACAGAGCTGTATAAAACCGATGCATTATTATGATTATATTATTATTATTATTATGATGATACGTCTCCTTTAATAAAACGCAAACACAGAGCTTTAGGAAACGGTCCAAATCTTAACTCAAATCATGAAATGTGAATCTTTGGGCCTGATCCAAGCCGCTCTTTAACCTCCGGCTCTGAACTGACCGTGGACAGAACGGGTTTGGCTCTAATGACATTTACACAAACCTATTATTGATAAAACCTAATGTGAAGCAGGTGATGTCTCTGAAAGGCAGCAGTGTTGGACATCTGCTGTTGTGGGCAAAGTATCGTCGTGAATTGGCTAAAAACCCACAGATGTTCACATGATCGGGTTAAAGCGGCAAATCAGATGTACTCAGCAAACTCTGTGGGAATCAATCAGACAGAATACACGCTCTGACCTGATAGATACTGTAGAGATAGATACTGTAGATACTGTAGAGATAGATACTGTAGATACTGTAGAGATAGATACTGTAGAGATAGATACTGTAGATACTGTAGAGATAGATACTGTAGAGATAGATACTGTAGAGATAGATACTGTAGAGATAGATACTGTAGAGATAGATACTGTAGAGATAGATACTGTAGTGATAGATACTGTAGAGATAGATACTGTAGTGATAGATACTGTAGAGATAGATACTGTAGTGATAGATACTGTAGAGATAGATACTGTAGTGATAGATACTGTAGAGATAGATACTGTAGTGATAGATACTGTAGAGATAGATACTGTACACTCCCTCCCTCCCTCCCTCCCTCACTCCCTCCCTCACTCCCTCCCTCACACAGCTGATCAGTGCGCCCCTAGTGGCCACCCAGCTCCACTGCACCTTTCTCCTCATTGTGCCACACAGAGTGCAGTTCTTCCTGAGTCATTTAAAGAAGCCGTTCATTCATTATCCCGACCCCCTCCTCTTCCCTCGGCCTCTCAATGGCCAACAATAGCCACACCTTGAACAGGCCCAGTGACTTGAGAGCCATTGTGTGCTTCAGAATTGGCCCAAACAAGTGGCTGTTATCTCAAGTCTGCAAGCCGGGTCTATGGTGGTCCCTTTAGTGCTTAAAAACTGGCCCTCGGTAATGATGGCCCCACCTTTGGCTTCATTTGCAGTGAATGGGGATGGATGGTGGGACGGTGGGCAAACACAGCTGCGATACGGCCACAGAGAGGAGGTTAACGACCAGCTAAGGCTAAACGTGAACATGTGTGGTTAGCTGAAATGTTAACATTACAAAATACAGATTCTGTGGTTTAAAAAGAGGTTAAACTTGGGGTATCGCAGTTGTATCGGTGAGAAAACTTACCTCAATGACAAGTTTCGAGTCCAGCCGAAAGTTGAAATCTCCGAAGAGGAAGAAGGGCAGTCTGTCATAACGCTGGTCCGTGATCCTGTGGGAAAGAAACATATTCACGTTATTGTTGCTTCAGTGTCATAATGGCTCCTATCACTACGCTGCCGAACAGAATGTTTCAAGAGATCCTTTGTTCCTTCGGCTGTCAGACTGTACAACAAACCTGGATGAGCTTTCTACTGCTGGACTCCTGCATTTCTCCTCAATAAAATATCTATCTATAATTGGAGATAATGTGTGGAGTGGGTCAATTATTATTATTGTCGGTTTGAGTGGATCTTCCTCTTGATGTCATGGATCTTGCGCCTAAATATGAGCCTTAACCCAAGGCCTGACACACCTGGTAGAATACACCTGGTAAAACACACCTGGTAAAACAGACCTGTAAAACCTGAGGCCGACTTCAGAACCAAGTCTAAAACCTGAAGTTCTACGGCTGCAGAATGATTGATATCTCGGCCTCTGTAGCAGATAGAAACATCAGTTCAAAAGACTTTGAGAGCTGACACTTGTGGCTTTCAATAAGAATGAATAGCATTATAATAAACCTTCAGTAGAATAAAACAAAAAAGAGACAACTTCCACACAGGAAAATAACGTGAGACTAACTCATGTTTCTCGATACAAAAAGTCAAAAAGAGTTGGCAACAAAGTGACACTAAATGTGTGGAAAAATATATAAAAAAATCCACTCTCAGCCCAAAAAGTCAAATAATGACATGAATATCTCGCAGAGGTTTTCTCTTCTCTTTTCCCAGCGTGTTTTTGAGAGCCTTTCTGATGCAGGAGGGTCTGAGGAACACTTATTAACATGTATGGACACTGGTCAACCCTCTCCCTATGGACCAATGGCTCCTAAACAGTAATAAAAATAACAAAAACAAATTGAATTGAATTAAAACTGCTGCCTCATGTGTTGTAATTAGAGGCGGCTGTTATCTCTGGTAATTATGGTGAAGAGGACAGCACCACCTAGAGGACAGAACTGAAAAAACACCAGTATTTGAATTATGGTCTGTGTAACTTTGTCCAGAGAGCCGCATATAAATCTGTAATAACATTATCATCACTTGGTAATTATAACAGATGAAAACATTCCAGCTGTAAGTGTGGATGGAGCATTAAAACAAGTACAACAAGATCAGCTTTCAGACAATACCGTTAAGATTATATTTATTTAAAACCTGCAGAACAAATTCCTCACATCTTCACACTAATATGGGTTTGAAAAGAGGTGGGAAAAGCAGATGTTTGTTTTATCCAAACCCTTTCTCTCAATGTAAACCAGAGATTCTTATTCTCTCAAAATAAGTTCAACTAATGAAATGTCAGATTGCTGAGTTTCTTATTGTCAGATATCACCAGATATTGGGGATTTTGGTTAATTATTGTGAAGGGAATTAGCGAAAATCTTCCTGTGGATTAGGGTGTGACATACGTACAGAGGAGCAGAGAGTGAAGACGAGATAATTATGTTTTAGTTTAATACAGCGCTTTTATGGACTCTCAAAGACGCTTCACATGTCATTACAAACTACTATTGTAGCCACAGCTGCCCTGGGGCACACTGACAGAAGCGAGGAAACCAGTCTGTGCCATCGGCCCCTCCCACCACCACCAACCACTCATACACACACCAGACTCATTCTGATGTGGGGGAAGTGTCTTGCCAAAGGACACAACCACAGTTTGGCACTTTACAGCCGCAGCCGCAGCCGCCCCACTGTGGCACCTGCTGTTCCCAGAGGTCCTGTCCTGCTTAGCTTCAGAGGTCTGGCAGGATCTGGCTTTGACCTGCAGGTGGCGCCATGGAAAGTCACGCATCCCAGCTTTAATATACAGCCTTATTTTAATGAATTGAGTCGTCAGTGGAAACACAAATCAGTTTGAGAAAAATGACAAATAGGTAGATTCCATTTGCCATGATTGATAACTCTGTAATCTATTTAGTTTTTCAGTTAAAAATGATTAACCAAAACTGATTTTAATTTAAAATTAAAATTCATGCAGTGGAATTTGGACAGTAGGATTTATCAGCTGACTCAGGCCTCACCGAGCCCCGGTGATCCAAGATGGTGCCGTATTCCAATGAACGGCTTGTGCTCAGTAGTTCATGGGACTTCACGGAGACCGGGAGATTAGCTGAACTCGCCCATATTTGGGCCTCGTCTGGTCCTTCCGGGTTCTGCGCAGTGGACGAGCTCCCATGATGCTTTGCGCCAAATATGTGTGTGTGGCTCTCATGCACGTGCACAGAGGGGCTCGGCCTCTGACCAATCAGAGATGCTGATCTGATTGGTCAGAGCGGAGTCAGAGCGGGAAGGAAAGGAGCAGAGTTTGTGACAGTAAAGTGTGGATTTAAAGAAAGTCAGGTTCTCTGTCAGGTTCTCTGTCAGGTTCTCTGTAGGTTCTCTGTCAGGTTCTCTGTCAGGTTCTCTGTAGGATCTCTGTAGGTTCTCTGTCAGGTTCTCTGTAGGTTCTCTGTCAGGTTCTCTGTAGGTTCTCTGTCAGGTTCTCTGTAGGTTCTCTGTCAGCTGAGGTTGAGCTGTTTTAGTTTACATCGAGTTCTATGGGACTTTTTTCTGGGTAGCCCATGTGAATTTTATCTGTAGTACCACAGCGCCCCCTGTGGCCATGGGTGGGATAGCTGTACGCTAGTAATTCCCTATCCAGTTATTATTATAGATCCATGGGCCTCACTCATGAAGGATACAGTAGGTTACAGTAGGATACAGTAGGACACAGTAGGATACAGTAGGACACAGTAGGATACAGTAAGATACAGTAGGATACAGTAGGACACAGAAGGATACAGTAGGACACCGTAGGACACAGTAGGATAAAGTAGGATACAGTAGGACACAGTAGGATACAGTAGGTTACAGTAGGATACAGTAGGACACAGTAGGATACAGTAGGACACAGTAGGATACAGTAGGACACAGTAGGACACAGTAGGATACAGTAGGATACAGTAAGATACAGTAGGATACAGTAGGACACAGTAGGATACAGTAGGACACAGTAGGGTACAGTAGGATACAGTAGGATACAGTAGGACACAGTAGGATACAGTAGGATACAGTAGGATACAGTAAGATACAGTAGGATACAGTAAGACACAGTAGGACACAGTAGGATACAGTAGGACACAGTAGGGTACAGTAGGATACAGTAGGATACCGTAGGACACAGTAGGATACAGTAGGATACAGTAGGATACAGTAAGATACAGTAGGATACAGTAAGACACAGTAGGACACAGTAGGATACAGTAGGACACAGTAGGGTACAGTAGGATACAGTAGGATACCGTAGGACACAGTAGGATACAGTAGGATACAGTAAGATACAGTAGGATACAGTAGGATACAGTAAGACACAGTAGGACACAGTAGGATACAGTAGGACACAGTAGGGTACAGTAGGATACAGTAGGATACAGTAAGATACAGTAGGATACAGTAGGACACAGTAGGACACAGTAGGATACAGTAGGATTATCAGCCTCACACATGACCGAACAGCGGTTTTTATGCACCACACAATTGCTTCGGGTTCAAAGAGACATGACAACACACTGATCAAACACGCAACAAAAATGATCAAAACACGCTCTTATAATTCAGATTCTGTTCCATCTCTCTTGGTGAAGCAGCCGTGATGTTTGAAGTATACTTTGAAAAGCGGTTCTCCCACAGAGTAATCTGATTACAGCCACTAACTGTGTAACTGCTCTGCTTTGATGGTTCATTAACGTCATGTACAATGTTCAAAGAGAGCGACGGCATCAAAACTATCCATTAATCTAATCCCAGCGTTCCCCGGTCCTATCAGATGGAGCTACATTTGGGGAGATTTGTGGATATTTAAGAATTAGCCTGAGAAGCAGCAGAGGCACAAGATCTGGCCACAAATAAAAATAAATAACAAAACGCTGGAGAGTTTAAATTACTGGATAACTTCAGGTTTGGTCAAATCAAAAAGTCCCGTCTCAACAGAATCTATGACACCTGTGGCTCTCAATGACACTGTATTTTAAAGCTAGGGTATGTAACTTTATATACTGTATAGATGAAAACATACATAACAGAAACACCAATTCAATTATGTTGAATATAGACAAGAAGTATCCATAAAGACAGGGCCTTTCTCTGTGGAGTTTGCATGTTCTCCCCATGTCTGTGTTGTTGTCCGGTTTCTACCACGATAAACATGTACGACCAGCAACGGCCTTTAAGACTGTAGTCTGTGAGGCAGTGTTCGTGTACCCCCAACCGGGGGTATGTGGGGGTATGTGGGGGGGGGGGGGGGGGGGGGTATGTGGGGGTATGGTGTGGGTATGTGTGGGTATGTGGGGGTATGTGGGGGGGGGGGGGGGGGGGGGGGGGGGGTATGTGTGGGTATGTGGGGGTATGTGTGGGTATGTGGGGGTATGTGTGGGTATGTGGGGGTATGTGTGGGTATGTGTGGGTATGTGTGGGTATGTGGGGGAATGTGTGGGTATGTGTGGGTATGTGGGGGTATGTGTGGGTATGTGGGGGTATGTGGGGTATGTGTGGGTATGTGGGGGTATGTGTGGGTATGTGGGGGGGGGGGGGGTCTGTGGGGGTATGTGTGGGTATGTGTGGGTATGGTGTGGGTATGTGGGGGGTATGTGTGGGTATGTGGGGGTATGGTAGGTATGTGGGGTATGTGGGGGTATGTGTGGGTATGTGGGGTATGTGGGGGTGGTGGGGGTATGTGTGGGGGGGTATGTGGGGGGGTATGTGTGGTGTTATGGGGGGGTATGTGGGGGTGATGGTGGAATGGGGAATGTTGTGGGGGGGGTGGGGGGTTGGGGGGGTGGGGGGTGGGTGGGGGGAGTGGGGGGGGGTGGGGGGTTGGGGGGGGGGGGTCGGGTTGAGTATGGTTTATTGGTATTTAGGGGGGTGGGATTTTGGTGGGGTATATGGTGGGGGGGTATGGGGGTGGGGGGGGGTGGGGTGGTGGTGAGGGGGTGTGGGTGGGTATTTGGGAGGGTATTTTTTTGATTTAAGGTTATATGGGGTAGGATTTGTGTTATTTATATATTGAATGGGTAGGGGGGGTGAAATAGGTAGTGGAGGTGGTAAATGGTAGGGTAGTGTAATTGGTGAGGTGTAAATTAGTAAAGGGGGGTGTAAATGTAGGGGGTAGGTTGAATTAGTGAGTGGTTAAATTAGGGTGGGGAGTTAAATGGGGTAGTGGAGTTAATTGTAGTAGGGTTGAATGTTGTAGGTTGAATTAATAGGTTAAATGGGTAGTGTAGGTTAATTAAGGTTTAAATGGGGTAGTAGGGTTAAATTAGGGGTTAGGGGGTTGAATGTAGGGTGAGGGTAAATGTAGTGAGGTTAAAATGTAGGGTGAGGTTAAATTAGTGAGGTTAAATGTAGGGGGTAGGTTAAATGTAGTTATGGGGGTTAATTATAAGGAATATAGTGTAGTTTAAAAGGTTAGTGAGGGGGGGTTTATGGTTGAAGTGTTGGTGGGGGGTGGATGATGGTTAGTTATTGTATGGGGGGATGGGGGGGGTGGATGTGAGAAAATGGTTAGTAATTGTGATTGGGGGGTTATGGGTGGGTATGAGTTGTTTATATGTTGGAAGTTGAGTATAATAGTTTTTTTGATGAGGTGGAGGAGGATTGTTTTTGTATAGGGGGGTGGGGTTATGGTGATGAATTTTGGTGAATAGGAGAGGGTATGGGAGGATTGTAATAAAAATGGGGGGGTAAATGTGTTTGGTGGGAATTGAGTTATGTTTATGGTAGTTTAGTAGATGGAATTTTGGTGAGGGGGGGAAATTTGGAGAAGAATATGGGGGGGAGTGGGATGTGGGGGAGTAATGAGTGGGTGAGAGGGGGTAGGTTTGGGAAAGAAGGGGTTTGGTTGGGTAGGAAGTAGTGGATATTGGGAGGGGGATAGGGGGGAGGGGGGTAATAGAAGAATGGGTGGAAATGTTTATTGGGGGGGAAATGTGGTTTAATTGTGGAGGGTAGAAGGGAAGGTTGTGTGTATGAAGTAGGGGGGTAGATGTTTTTTGTGGTTTTGGGATTATTTGTAGGGGGGTGGTAGGAGGGGTTTGGGTTGTATGTTAAGGGGGTTTAAGTGAGGGTTGGTTTTTTTGGAGGGAGTGGATTTTTTGTTGGGATTTGTTTAAGGTTGGAATATGGAGGGTTATGTGGAATGAGGTAGGGTTTTATGATGAGAGGGATATTTGTTATGTGTTAAAGGTGTAATATAGGGAGGGAAAGGGGTTTTTATAGGAGATGGGGAAGAGGGGGGGTTATGAAATATAAATGGTGGATTTGTTTGTGTGTGTGTGAATGATGAATGAAGGGGAGGAAAAGGTTAATTGAGGAGGGATATTGAGGGATAAATGGAATTGATAATGAAAGTGTGTGTTGTGTGTGTGTGGTATGGGAAGGAGTTGGGGAGAAAAAGGTTAAGGGAGGAATATGGAAAGGATTATGTTTTGTGTTTTGGGTTGGGGGGGGGAGGTTGATTATTATGGGTATATTTTAGGGTTGGGGTGTTTGGGGGGGGTGTTGGGATTTGGGGGGTTATTTGTTTTTTAGGTTTTGGGGGAGATTGTGGGGGGGAAAAAAGGTAGGGATGATTATTTAGATGGAAATTTGGATGGTTGAGGGTTGTGAATTGGGGAATAGTTTGTAGTGTTGTTTGTTTGATAAGGGGTTGATTGAGAAGGTGGGTGATAGAAGAGGGGGTGTGAGAGGAGGGGGTTTAGGGATTGTTAATGTTTAGTTGGTTATAGAATATGGAATTGTAGGGGGTTTGGGTTAATGGGGGGGGTGTATTTTTTGGAAATTGGAGGGTATATAATTTGATAGGATTATTGTGTGTTTGTTTGGTGATTATAGGATTTTGAGTAATTAAAGAGTAAGTATGAAGATGAGATTATTTTTAGTGATTTTGGGATAATTTGAAATGTGAGAGAGTGTTAGGATTGTTTGTATGAGTGGGGTGGGGGGGGGGATTGTTGGGAGGGTATAATGTATGAGGGGGGGGGGGGGGATGGGAATTTGTGGGGGTGGGGGGGATGAGGTAATTATAATGAGGTAATATGGGGGGAGAAATAGGGGATTTAGGGTTTAATAGGGGTGTGTGTGAGGGTTTGAGGGAGGAGATATAAGAAATGTTGGGGGGAAATTGGGGTGATATAGTGGGGGGAAAGTTATTAAGAAAATAAGATAGGTGTGAGATGGATGAATGTGTGATTGAAGAGGGAGAGGAGAGTGATTTAGAGGTGATGAGGAGAATTGGGGGTGTGGTTTGGGTGGGGGTGGTAGAAGAGGGGTTGGTGAAGGGTAGGTTGTAGAATGAATGGTATTGTGTTTGAGGATATGGTGAAGGGGTTGGGTTTGGAGGGGTTTGAGGGGGGGTGTGAAAGATTATTATTATTTTAGTTGGGGGTGTGGTTTTGGTGTTGTGTGTTATTTTTGTGTGAAATTAGGGTTTAGAGATTGTGATAGGATTATTGGTGTGGGGTTTGGTTGTGGTAGTAATAGATAGGATTTGAGTAATTTAAAGAAGGGAAAGAATTTAGGATTAGAATTTATTGTTTGTAGGTAATGGTGATAATTGTGAAATGTATAGAGAGGTGTTAGATGTTTTAGTTATAGGTGGGGTGTGGAGGGGAATTTGGGTAATTTATTGATGAGGGAAGGGATATTTAGGAGGTGGGTTGGGGTGGATTTTTTGGAATGGAGATTGTGTGAATGTTTTTGAGGGGGTTTGGGGAATATGAATAAAGGTGTATATAATTTATGGTTGTTGGGAGAGGGGGGATTGGTTTAATTTGATTTAGTGGGGGGGGAATATTGGATTTAGTGTGGGGTGGGGGTTTGGATTATATAATGATAAAGTTAATAATGAAAATAAGATTATGTGGTGAGATGGGATGAATTGGGGGTGATGGAAGAGAGATGTGAGTGAATGAGGAGAAGGGGGGTGTGGGTTTGGGGGTGTAGGAAGGAGGGGTGTGGGGATGGGGGGGAGGTGTAAAGGAATGGGATTGTTTGGGGGAGGATATGAGAAGGTTGGGGTTTAGTTTGAGGGGGGGGTGAATTTGAAAGGTTTAGGAGAATTATTATGTGAGAGTAAAAGGGGGGAAAGGGAGGATGGGAGAAGAGAGGAGGGTTTTATGTTAAAGGTTAGTGATTTGGTATGGGGATGGGGTGTTATGTAGATGTATATATGATGAGTGGGTGATGATATGAATGGGTTATTAGGGGGTGATGGATTGTGAAATAGGGGGTTAGGAGGGGGTTAGGTGGGGGAGGATAGTTTGTTTGGAAGTATTGTGGGATAAAATTAGGGGGAATGGGGGGTGGGGTTTTTTGGGTTTGGTGAATTATTTGGATGGAATGGATATTGGGAAATAGGGGGGGGTTGATGTATTTTTGTTTTTGGGGTGGTGGGTTGGGGTTAAGTTTGGGGGGAGGGTTTGGGATTGAATTGTAGGGAGATTGGGATAGGTATGTTATGTTTGTGTTTGTGTGGGAGGGAAGGGGTTAGGATAGAGTTAGGAATAATTAAAAAAGGTAAATTTTGGGGTGGTTTTTTTGGTGGGGTGGTTGTGTGTGTGTGGGTGTGGGGGTATGAGGAGAGTTGGATATTGGATATATATTATGGGGAGGATGGGGTTTTTTTGAAAGGGTGAGTTTGGGTGTGGGTGGGGGGGGGTTGGTTGTGTGGGGGATGTTAGAAAGATGGGATTATTTAGGGGGGGTTAGATTTTGGGGTGGGATGGTGGGGGGGAGTTTTTTAAGTGAGAGGGTAAGGTTTTAAGAGGGATGGGGGGGTAGGTGGAGGGATGGGAAGAGATTGATTGTGGGGGGTAGGGGTTGGTGGGGTGGTTAAAGTTTTTTATATTTAGGGGTGTGTGGTTATATTGGATAAAGGTTAGAAATGGAGTTAGTTGGGGGGAATTTTTTTTTGGGAGAATAGTATTAGAAATTTTGGAAGGATGGGAAATTAAATATTTTTTGGGGGTTGTTTAGGATGAGGATGGAGATAATGAGAATGGATGGGTTTTTTGAGGAGTTTGAATATTAAGTTTTGTTAGGGAATTATTGATATGGGGGGGGTATTATTATGAGTTATAGGGGGGGGGGGGGGGGGAATTTGTATTTGGGTAATGAGGGGTGTGTGGGGGTAGTTGAGTGTGGGGTAGGAGGTTGGATAGGAGGAATAAATATATTAAGGGTGATATGATTTTAGGAAAAAGTAGGGTATTAAAGTAATAATAGGTTTATATTGGGTGGGATGAGTTTTTGTGTTGGGGAGGGGGGGAGGTAGTGGTTATGATGGGGGAATGGATTGGTGTGATTATGGAGTGTATGTGTGGAGGGTGTTTTGATTGATTTTGTTTTTTTGTGGGGGGGTTGTTGGGTGAGATTTTTTGTTGGTAGTTGGGTAGGGTTTTTTTGTTGATTGAAGAGTATGTATATGATGATAAGATTGAAGTTGAGTTTGAAATGAAGAGTATAAGATGAAGGGGGAGTATAAGATGAAGAGAAGTATAAGATGAAGGAGTATGTAATTGAAGGAGTAATAAGATGAAGGTGAGTATGAGATGTAGGAGTATATGATTGAAGGATTATAAGATGAAGGAGTAGAAGATGAATGCTATAAATGAAAGTGAGTTATAAGATGGAAGTGAGTAAGAAGATGAAGGAGTAGTATAAGATGAAGGAGGTATGTATATAGATGAGGATAACAGATGAAGTGAGTATAAGATAAGGAGATTAAAAGATGAGGGTTTATAAGATGGAAGGATATGGAAGATGAAGGGAGTATAAGAGGAGGGTAAGATGATGTGAAGGGGGGGGGGTGTGGGATGTAAAAGGGGGAGGGTGGAGGGAAAAGGGATGTTGAATATTATGGGGTTTGAGGTTATAGGAGAGTGGGGGTATGTAGGTTTGTTTGATGGGGGGGAGAGGGGGGGGAAGGATTATGAGGTAGTGGGAAGTTGATTAAAGGGGGTAATAGAGGAGTTATAAGGGAGAAGGTGGGGTTTATTGGATAAAATTTTGTATATTAGAGTATTAGTTTAAGGGGATAGGGAGGGTTGGATTATGATATATTGAAGGTGATTTTTTTTTTAAATTTTTTTTGAGAGAGGGGAGAAGAGAGAGAGAGAGGGGGAGAGAAAGGGAGAGAGAGAGGAGTAAGTTGAGAGAGAGGGAGAGAGAAGGGAGAGAGAGGGAGAGTGAGAGGAGTGAGAGAGGAGCTAGAGAGGGAGAGAGAGAGGAGAAGAGTGAGCGAGAGGAAGAGGAGAGGAGAGGAGTAGGAGAGAGAGAGGGAGAGAGGGAGAGAGAGGGGAAGAGAGGGAGAGGAGAGAGGTAAGAGTAGGGGGAGAAGGAGAGAGGGAGAGATAGAGAGGGAAGAAGAGGGGGAGAGAGAGAGGAGAGAGAGGAAGAGAGGAGAGATGAGGAGAGAGATGTGAGAGAGAGGGAAGAGAGAGAGAGAGGGAATAGAGAGAGAGGAAGAAGAGAGAGAGAGAGAGAGAGGGAAAGAGGAGAGTAGAGTGTGAGAAGAGGAAGAGATGGAAAGAGAGATTTATGTAAGTTTGAGGTTGTGTGGGAGGTTTTTTAATGGGGTGGGGGAGAAAGGAGGTTGGGGGGAAGTGGAGAAGGGAATAGTTATTGTTAATGTATGTAGTGGATAGTGGGTTGTTGGATTGGGAGTTGAGTGGGAATGTTTGTGTATGGGGTATTAGGGTTTATGGGTAGTATGGGTTGTGTTGAAAGGGGGTTGTGTTTGGAGTTGGGGGTAGGGTAGTTAGTTGGGGAGGGTGTGTAGTGAGTATTTTGTTTTATGGGGGGTTAGGGTATTTTGGGGTTTGTTGGTGGGGTGGGTTTGGGTTGGGTATTTGTAGGGTTGTATGGGGGGGGTTTTGAGTAGGGGAGAGGGGGGGTTGTATTGGGTATGTGTGTTTTTTTGATTTGAGTTTTTTGTTTGTGTATTATTTTTTTATTTATTTTGTTTTGTTATTAATTTTTGTTATTGTTGATATTTTGGTTTGGGGGGGTTTGGGGGGGTATGGGGATTGGTATTGGTGGTGTTATGTATGTTATTGTAGGGGGGGATGTAGTAGGGTTGGTGGTGTGTATGGTTTGGTTTTTTTGTGGTGAGGGGGGTGGTGGGGGGGGGGGGGGGGGGGGTGGGTGTGGGGTGGTGGGGTTTGGGGGGGTGTTTTTTGGTATTGAGTTGTGTGGTTTGGTGGGTGTTTTTAGTATTTGTTTTTGTGGTTTGTAGTTATGGGTAGGAGGGGTGTGTTGGTGGTGTTTAGTTGGTTTTATTTGGTGTGATTGGTGGTGTGGTTTAGATGTGTGGGGGGTTGGGGGGATTTGTGTATAGAATTGGGGTTATAGAAGAGGGTTGAATTATATAGTTTATGGTTATTGGTGTGAAGATTAGGGGGGGAGAGTGTTGGGGGAGGGTGTTATGGTGGGGTGGGGAATAGTTGGGGTTGGTGTGTGTGTGATTGTGTGGTTGTTTGGTAGGTGAGTGTGGGTTGGGTGGTGGTGGTTGAATGTATTGTGGGTTGGTGTTATTGGGGTTTGGTGTTGTGTGTGGGGGGGTGGTTGGATGGATGGGGGGGGTTTTGGTGTAATGTTTATGATGGTGATTGGAGGGGGAATTTTTGGGTTTTTGTGGTGTGTGGGTTGGTGAGGGGAGGGTTGAGGGGGGAGGTGGATTGATAAATGGGAGTAGGGTGTGGTGTGGTTTGTGTTGGGTGGTGTTGGGGGTGGGTTTGGTGTGGGTTATTAGAAGTGTGGTGTATGGGAGGGTGGTTTTTGGGGGGGTGTATATAGGATTGGTTTGTGGGGGGTTTGGGTGTGTTGGTGGTGTTTTTATTTTTTGATGTTTTTTGGTTGGATTGTTTGTGTAAAGTGGGTGGTGATGGATAGGAGGGGTTTGGGGTTGGGATTTGTGGGTGTTGTGTTTTTTGGGGTGGGGTAGTGGGGTATGTTTTGGATGGGGGGAATTGGGAAATGATGGTTGGAGGGGGTTGTTGGAGGTTGAGGGGGGTTGTTTTGTTTGTGGTTGGGGGGTGGTTATGTGAGGAGGTTTTTGTGTTGGGGTGTTGGGTGGTGTGGTGTGAGGGGGGGTGTGGGGGGTTGTGGTGGTAAGAGTGTGTGGAGAAGTGGTTGAGTTGAGGTGTTAGTTGGGGTTTTGGAGGTTGTTGGTTTTGTTGTTGTGTGTAGTTTTTTGTGGTGTGGGGGTTTTTGGGGTGGGTGGGGGGGTTGTGGTGTTTTTTGGTTTTGGGGGGTTAGGGTGTGTGGGTTGGGTGTTGTTATGGGGGGTATTGTGGTTGGGGTGGTGGGGGTTGTGGTTGTGTTGTTGTTTTTGTTTAGTGTGTGTTGGGGTGTGTTTGTGTAGTGGTGTTTGATGGTGTTGTGTTGGTGTTGGGGGTGGTGGTGTGGGTGTGTGGGTTTGGTTTGGGTGTTATTTGTTGGGGATTGTGTTTGTTTGGTTGTTGGTGGGGGTGGGTGGGTGTGGTGGTTGGGTGGTGTGTGGGGGTGGTTTTGTTGGTTGTGGGGGGGGTGGTGTGGGGGTGGTGGGGGGTTTTTTTGTATGTTTGGTTGGGTTTATTTTGTGTTTGTGTTGTGTGGTTTTGTGTGTGTTGGGGGGTGTGTTGGGGTGGGTTTGTTGGGTTTTGTGTGGGTTGTATGGTTGTGGGGGGGTTGGTGGGGTTGGTGGGTGGGATTTGGGGGGGGTTGGGGTTTTGTGTTGGTTTGGTGGTGGGTTGTTGGGTGGTTGGTGTGATTTTGTGGGGTTGTGGGTGTTGGGTTTTTGGGTGTGGGGGTTGTGGGGGTGTGTTGGTTGGGGGTGTAGGGGGTGGTGGGGGTTGGGGTGAGGTTTGGGTTGTGTGTTTTTGTTAATGTAGGAGGGGTATAAATAAGAATTTTATATTGATGTGATTAGAAAGTAAATGTAATTTGGGGGAGGATGAATTTGGAGTGTTAAATTAATTAGGTTTATATGTAGTAGTGGAGTATGAGATTGTGGGTTTTTTGTTGTATGGATGGAATTAGAAGAAATGTTTGAATGAATTTATTTGGTATGGTAGTAATTTAGATGAGAATTTGATAATGTGGGGGTGGATAATGTATTGTTTGTATTGGATTGTTTAAGTATAATTGTATTTGGGAAGGTTGTGGAGGTGTGGTGTTTTGTGGTGTGGGGGGGAAAAGTTGTAATTGGGTGGGGTGGGGGAAGGGGGGTTTTTATGTTGTTGAATATTTATAAGTTTTTAGGATTATTTTTGGATAATGGTAAAGTGATTAAATGGTGATGTAAAAAGGAGGTGGGTAATGGGGGGTATAATGATTAAGAGGGGATAGGTATTTGGGTGGGGTGTTGGTGGGGGGTGGAGATAGAATGTGTGGTTTGTTATGATGATGTGGGTTTGGGGTTGGTTTTGTTTAGGGTATGTTTTTGGTTTAAGTAAGTATTGTGTTGTTGTTTTATGTTGTGGGTTGTGTATTGGTTTGGGTTGGTGTTGGGGTGTTGGGTGGGTGGTGTGGTTGTGGTTTGGGTGTGGGGTGGTGTGGTGGTGGTTGTTGGGGGGGGGGTGTGGGGGGTGGGGGGGTTGTTTGGGTTTTTGTGGTGGGTGGTGTGTGTTTTGTGATATTGGTTTTTTTGGGTTTTTGGTTGGGTGGTGGGGTGGGGGTTGGGTGGGTGTGGGGGGGAGGGTGGGTGTTGTGGGGTGAGTGGGGTTGTTTTGTGGTTTTGTGTGTTATTTGTTGTGTTTTGTGGGTTGGTTGTGAGGTTTGGGTATTTTATTGGTTGGTTGAGTGGGGGGGTATTGGAGTTGGATGTGAGTGGTGTGGGTGGGGTGTGTGGGGTTTTTTGTTGTGTTTGGTGTGTGTGTTTGTTGTGTTGTTTGGTTGTGGGTGGGTGTGTGAAGGGTTGTGTTTGTGAGTTGTGAGGTTTTGTGGATGTGTGGGGGGGGTGTAATGGAGAGATGTGGGTTGGGTGGTTTTGATGGTTGGGTGGATTTTGATGTTGGATGAGAGTTTGGTTTTGTGGGTTTGGGTGGTTTTTATATTTTGGGGGTTGGTTGTAGTGGTTGATGTTTGTAGTGTGGTGTTATGGTGGGGGGTGGTGGGTGGGGGGTTGGGGTAGTTGGGTTTTGTGGGTGTTTGTGTTGGGGTTTTTTTTGTTTTTGGGTTTGTGTGTATGGGGGGTTTTTGGTTTTTTTATGGTTGTGTGTGTAGGTGTTGTTATGGTTGTTGGGTGTTGTTTGTTTGTTTGTTGTTTGTGGTTTTTTGTTGATGTGTTGTTTGTTGGTTTTTGGGGGTTGTTTGTTTTTGTGGGTTTGGGTTTTGGGTGGTAGGTTGGGTTGTGTGGTGGGGGTTGTTTTGTTGTGGGTGGTTGTGTGTGTGGGGTGGTGGGGGTGTTGGGGGTTAGTGGTTTTGGGGGGTTTGGGTGTTTGTGTGTATGTGTTTGGGGGTTGGGGGGTTGGGTGTGTGTTGTGGGTGAGTTGGTTGGGATGTGTGTGGTGTTTTTGGTTGATGGGTAGTGGGTGTGTTTGTTGGGTTGTTTGGGTTGGGTTGTGTGGGTTTTTTTTGGTGTGGGGTGTTGTTTTGGGGGTGTTGGTTTGTTTGGGTTGTGGTTTTTGTGTTGGTGGGGGGGGGGTTTGGGTGTGGGTTTTGTGTGGGTGGTGGTGGGGGGTTTTGGATGTGGGTGGGTTGTTGTGGGTTTGGGGGTTGGTTTGTGGTTTGTGTGTTGTTTGTTGGTTTGTGTTGTGTTTTGGTGTGTGTGTTTGGTTGGGGGTTTGGGTTGGTGGTTGTTTGTGGTGGTTTTGGTGTTGGTGTTTTTTTTGTGGGGTTGTTGTTGTTGGGGTTGGTGTGGGTGTTGGTGGTGGGGTTGGTGGTGGGTTTGTGGAGGGGGTTGGTGTGGGGATTGGGTGGGTGGGGTTGTTGGGTGGTTTGGTGGGTGGGGTTTTTGTGGGGGATTTGTGGTGGGGTTTGTTGGTGTGTTGGTGGTGGGGTTGGTGGTTTTTGTGGTGGTTTTTGGGTGGGGGTGGTGGGTGGGGGGGGGGGGGGGGTGGTGGGGGGTGGTGGGTTGGGGGGTGGGGGTGGGGTGTTTTGGTGTTGTTTGGTGGGGGGTGGGGGGGTTGGGGGGGGTGTGGGGGTTGGGGTGTTGTGTGGGTGGTGTGGGGTGGTGGTTGGGGGGGTTGGGGGTTGGGTGTTTGTGTGGTGTTTGTGTTGGTGGTGTTGGTTTGTTTTTTGGGGGTTTTGTGGGTGGGTTGGGTGGTTGGGGGTGGGGTGTGTTGTGGGTTTGGGGGGGGGTGGTTTTGGTTGTTGATTTGGGGTGGGTGGGGTGGTTGTGGGGGGGTTGGGTGGGGGGTGTTGGGGGGGTTGTTGTGTGTGTGTGTGGGGGGTGTGGGGTGGGGTTGTTTTTGGGGGGGTGTTTGGGGTGGGGGGGGGGTTGGGGGGGGTTGGTTGGTGTGGTTGTGTTGTTGTATGTGGGGTGGTGGTGTTGGGGGGTGGGGTGTTTTGGGTGGTGGGGGTTGGGTGGTGTGTTTTGTATGGGTGGTTGGGTGGTTGGTTTTGTTGAGGGGTTGTATGGGTGTTTGGGTTTTAGGTGGGTTTGGTGGTGTTGTATTTGGAATGTGGATGTGTGTTGGTTTTTGGTGTTGGTGTTTGGGGTTTGTGTGGGTTGGTTTAGTTTTTGAGGAATGGGGTGTGTTTGGGAATATTATTTGGAGTGTTTTGTTTGTGTGTATGAATGATGAAGGGGGAGGAAAAGGTTTAATGGATGGAGGGATGGATTAGGGGAAAAGGATATTATATGTTAGTGGTGTGTTGTGTGGGTGTGGTATGAAGGGGGATTTGTGGTTTATGTTTTGTTTTTTGGTTTGTGGATGTTTTGGGGTGTGGGGGGGGGGGGTTGGGTTGTTTATTATTGGTTTTGGTGGGTTGTTGGGGGGTGTGGGGTTGTTTGGGGAGTTGTTGGTTTGGGTGTGGGTTGGGGGGTATTTGGGGTGGTTGTTTGTTGGTTGGGGGGTTGGGGTGGGGTGGTTTTGGGGTTTGGGGTTGGGGGGGGGGTGTTTGGGTGGTGTGGTGTTTGGGGTTTGTGTGTGGGGGTTTTGGGGTGGGGGGTTGGTTTTTGGGGTTGGTTTGTTTTTGGTTGTGTGGGGTGGGGTTTTGGGGGGTGTGGGGTTTTGTGTTGATGTGTTTGTGAGGTTGTTTGGGGGTGGGGGGGTGGAGGTATTTGTGTGTTATTTGTATTTATTTTTGTTTGGTTGTGTGGGGTTGGGGTGGTGGGTGTTGGGTTTTGGGTAGTGTGGGTTTTGGGGTGGGTGTGTGTGGGGGGGTGGGTGTGGGGTGTTGGGTGTTGGGGTTGGGGTTTTGGGGGGTGTGGGGGTGGTGGTTTGTTTGGTGGTTTTGGGGGGTGTTTGGTGGGTGTGTGGTGGTTGGTGGGGGGGGGGTGTGGGGGGTGGTGGTGGGGTTGGTGTGGTGTTGGGGTGGTTGTGGTGGGTTGTGGTGGTGTGTTTTTTTTGTGGGGGTGTTGTGTTTGGGGTGTTGTGGTTGTGGGTTGTGGTGTGGTGGGGGGGGGTTTGTGGGTGGTGGGGTTTGTTGGGTGGGGGTGGTGTTGTTTGGTGGGGGGTGGTGGGGGTGGGGGGGTGTGTGTTGTGGTGGTGTGGGGGGGGGGGGGTGTGGGGGGGGGGTTGTGGGTGTTGTGGGTTTGGTGTTGGGGGGGGGTGGGGGGTGTTGTGTGGGTGTTTTGTTTTTGTTTGTTGGGTGGTGTGTGTGGTTGTTGTGTTGGGTTGGTGGTTTTGTTGGGGTTTGTTTGGTGTGTGTGGGGTGTTGTGGGGGTTGTTGGTTGGTTGGTGGTGTGTGTTTTGTGTGTTGGGGGTGGTTTGTGGTTTGGGTTGGGTTTGTGTGGTGGGGGGTGGGTTGTTTTTTTTGGTTATTTTTTGGGTTGGGTGTGTGTGTGGGGGTTTGGTGATGGTGGGGTATATTGTGTTTTTTGGGGTTGTGTTGATTGGGTGTTGATTAAGGGTTTGTGTTAGTATATTAGTTTGGTGGGGTTTGTGGGGTGTGTTGGGGAGGATTGAGGGTTTGAGAGTGATGTGGTGTGTTGGGGGGGGGGGGGGTATTGTGGGTTGGTGGTGGGTGTTGGTTGGGGTGGGTGGTGGGTGGGGTGTTGGTGTTGGGGGGGTGGTGGGGATGGGGGGGTTGGGTTTGGGGTGTGTTGTGGTGGGTGTGTAGTTGGGGGGGTTGGTGGTGGGTATGTTAGGGGGGGGTTGTTTGGGTGTGGTGTAGGTGGGGTGGTGGGGGGTTGTTGTGGTGGGGGTGGTTGTGGTTGGGTTTTGTGGTGGTGTGGGGGTTTTTTTTGGTTGTGGTGGGGGTGTTTGGGGGGGTTGGGTTGGTTTTTTTTTGGTTGGGGGGGGGGGGGGGGTGGGGGGTGGTTGTTTGGGGTTGTTGTGTTTGGGGTTTTTGGGGGGGGGTGGTTGTGGTGGTGGGGGGGGTGGGGTGGGGGTGTAGGTTTGGTGGGGTGGTTGGGTTGGGTGGGTTGTGTGGGTTGGGTGGTGGGTTTTGTGTTGTTGTGTGGTTTGTGGTGATTTTTTTTTTTTGTGGTGGTGGGTTGGGTGGGGGTGGGTGGTTGTGGGGTGGTTGTAGTAGGGGGGGGGGATTTGTTGTGGTGATGGTGGGGGGTGGTGGTGGGGGTTTGTGTGGGGGGGGGGGGGGGGGGGGGGGGTGGGGTTTAGTGGTGTTTGGTGTGTGAGGGGGGTGTTGGGGGGGGGGTGGGTGGTGTGTGTGTGGGGGTGGTGTGTTGTTGGGGTGGGGTGGGGTGTTTTGTGGGGTTTGTGGGGGGGGGGTGGGGGGGGGGGGGGGGGGGTTGGTGGGTGTTTGTGGGGGGGGGTGAGTTTGTTTTGGTGTTTTGTGTGTGTTGGTTTTGGGGGGTGTGTTTGGGGTTGGTTGGGTTTTAGGTGTATTTTTTATTGGTGGGGGGTGTTTGTTGTGGATGGTGTGTTGTGGTTTTGGGGTGGTGTGTTGGGTGTTTGGGTTAGAGTGGGGGGTTTGTTTTGTGTGGTAGGGTTTGTGTGGTTGTTTGGGTTGAGGGTTGGGGGTTGTGGGGTTGGTGGGGTTGGGTGTGGGGGTGGGGGTGGTGTTGGTGGTTTTGTTTTGTGTTTGTGTTTGGGTGTTGTGTTTTGTGGGGTTGGTTTTTTTTTGTGGGGGGATGTGGGGGGGGGGGTGGTGGTTTGGGGGGTTTGGGGGTGGGTGGTGTGGGGGTTGGGGTTTGTTGTGTGGTTGTGTGGGGGGGGTGGGGGTGGTTTGTGTGTTTGTTGGGTTGGTGGGGGTGGGGTGGTTGTGGTTGGTGGGGAGGTGGGGGGGATGGGGGGGTGAGGTAGTGGTTGGGATATGTGATTGATTTAGTTGGTGGGTGTGTGTGGTTGGAGTTTAGTTTTGGTTTGTTTGGAAGATGATAGGTAGTATGAAGATGAAGGAGTATGTAGATGGAAGGAATATAAGATGAAGTGAGTATGGATGAAGGGGGGAGTATGGAAATGATGGAGTATGGGAAGATTAATGAGTATAATATGAAGGAGTTATGAAGATGGAAGTGATATAAGATGAAGGTGAGTATAAGATGAAAGAGTATAAGAGTGAAGGAGTATAAGTATGGAAAGTAGTTTAAAAAAGATGAAGGTGATATAAGATGAAAGGGGGGGAGTTATAAGATGGAAGGGGGAGTATAAGATGGGAAAGGGAGTATTAAGATGAAGGGAGTTAAGATGAGGGTAAGATGAAGGTGAAGGGGGGGGTTGGGGGATGGAAAGGAGGTGGATGAAGAGGGATGTTGAATAGGAGGGGTTTGGGGTTATTAGAGAGTGTGGGGGTAGGTGTAATGTTTTTGGATGGAGAGGGGGGGAAATTATGTGTTGGGGAAGTTGAGTAATGGTTAATAAGGATGTATTGAAGAAGGAGTTGGATAGAATTTTGATATGATAGTATGTAAGATTGAGAGGTTGATTGATGGGGATATGTAATTGAAATTTTGTTTTAATTATTTTTTTGAGAGAGGATGAGTGTGTGGGTGTTTTGTGAGTGTGTGTGGGTGAAGAGAGAGTGATAGGAGAGAGAGGAAGTGTTATGGAGAGTATGGAGTAGAGTGTGGAGTTGAGTAGGAGAGTGTGGTGTGTGTGGTGTGAGAGTAGTGAGTGAGAGGAGTAAGGTATGTGTGTTGTGGATGAGAGTGGAGGATGGTGTGGTGTAGAGGTGTGTGTGGTGTGTAGTGTGGGTTGTGTGGGTGTAGTTGGTGATGAGTGAGATATGTGTGTAGTGGATTGTGATAGAGTGTTTGGAGTAGTGTAGTGTGTTGTGGATTGTGTGTGTGTGTGTGGTGTGTTGTGTGTGTGGTTGTGAGTGGTAGTGTTTGGTGTGTGTGTGGTGTGTGTGGTGTGTTTGTGTGTGTTGTTTGTGTGTGTGTGTTGTGTGGTTGTTTGTTTGATGTGGGTTGGGGTGTGGGGATGGTGTGTTTTGTGGGGTGGTGTATGGGTTGGTGGTGGGGTTGGTGTTGTTTTGGTTTGGTTTTTTGGTTGTGTGTGTTGGTGTTGTTGGGGGGTTTGGGTGGGGTGGGGTGGTTTGGGGGGTTTGGGTTGGTGGGGTTTGGGGTTGTTGGGTGTGGTGTTTGGGGGGGGGGGTTGGTGTGGGGGGTGTGGTTGGGGGAGTTGGGGTTTGTGAGGGGGGGTTGTGTTGGGGGTTTTGTAGGTTGGGGGGGTTTGGGGGGGGTTGGGGGGGGTGGGTTTTTGGGGGGTTGGGGGGGGGTTGTGGGTGTGTGGGGGGGGGTGTGGGTTATGTGTGTTGGTGTTTTTGTGTGGTTTGTTGTGTTTGTGTGTTAGTGTGTTGTTTGTTGTGTTTTGGTTTTTTAGGTTAGATTAGTGTTATAGGGGGGGGGGGGGTTTGGGATTGGGTATTTGGTTGGTGGGTTGAAATTGTTGTGGGGTGGGGGGGGTGGTAAGTGGGGGTTGTATTTTGAGGGTAGGTTGTTTGTTGTTTTAGTGGGTGTTGGGTGTGGGGGTGGGGGGGGGTTTGAGGGGGGTGGGAGGGGTGGTTGGTTGAATTTTGATTTGGGTTATGGTGGTGTTGTGTGGGGGGGTTGGTTGTGATATGTTTTTTTGTAGTATTTGTTTGGTTTTTTATGGGATTTGTGGGGGGGGGGGTGGGTGGTGTAGATTTGGTTTTGAGGGAGGTTTGAGGGTGAGGTTGGTTTTTGGGGTTGTTGTTGTGTTATTGTTTTGGGTATTTTTTGGTGAATATGTTGGTGGGGTAGTTTTTTTTGTTTGTGATGGTGGTGGGGGGTGGTGTATGTTGGGTGGGTATTTAGGGGTTGTAGAGTAGGAAGAATAGAGATATGGGTTTGTGTTTGTTTTGGGGATGGGTTTGTGTTTGTTGGATGGGGTGGTGGGAGGGAGGGGTTAGGAATGTGTTTGGTGTGTTAGTAGGTTGGTTGGTAGAGGGTGGTATTGTATTGATTGGTGGTGTGGGTGGGTGGGGTTTGTGTTGGTTTTTGGGTGGTGTGGTTGGTGTGGGTGGTTTTTGGGTGGGGGGTTTGTTGTGTGTGGGGTGGTAGGGGTGGGGTGGGGTGGGTGGGGGGGGGGTGTGTGGGGTTTTTTTTTGAGGGTGGTGGTTGTGGGGGTTGTTTTGGGGGTGTTATTAGATTGGTTGGGGGGTTTGGGTGATATGTGGTGAAGTATAGTTAGATTGTATTTGTAGGGATTGGTTTTTTTATATAGGAATTTGAGGGATTATGGGGTTGGGTTTGTGGGTGTTGTGTTTGTGGGGGTAGTGGGGGGTTTGTTTTTTTTTTGGTTTGGGTTTTTGGTTGGTGTGGGGGGGTTGGTTGTTGGGTTGAGGGTGTTTATTAGGTATGGAGGATGGGGTTGTGTATGATTGTTGTTTTTTGTTGGGGTGGTTGTGTGGGTTGGTGATTTGGTGGTGGGGATTAGGTGGATAGGGATTTATGTAGATGGGGGATGGATGAGAGGTTGAAGAGGTGTTAATGGAATGGGGGTTAGGTGGGGGTATGTGGTTTTTTGGTGTGTTGTTTTTATGAGTGTTTTTTTTTGGAGGGGTGGGGTTGGTTTGTGGTGTAGTGTGTATTGGGGTGTTATGGTGTTTGGGTGTGGTAGTTGTGTATGGGGGTTTTGGTGTAGGGTGGGGGGGGGTGATTGTTTTTGATTTGTTTTGAGGGTGGTTGGATTTGGGTGGTGTTGTTTGGTGGTGGTGGGGGGGGTGGTGGGTTTGGTGGGGGTTGTGGTGGTGGTGTGTGTTTTATTTGATTGTATGTAAATAAGGAATGTTATTTAAAATGTAAGATTTTATTGTGGAGTTGGTTGAGGTTGTGTATGGGGGGGGGTTGTGATGGGTGGTTTGAGAATTTTTTAGGAGAGTGGGGTTTTGTAGAGGGGAGGTGGAAGAAAAAGGATTTAAGTTATTTTATTGTTTTAGTATGATGTATAGAGTAGGGTGTGGTTATTGTTGATATGTGTGGGGTGGAGTTGTTGGGGTTTGATTGTTGTGGGTTGTGGTGTTTTGTGTGTTTGGGGGGGGGAGGGGGTGGGGGGGGTGGTGGGGGTGGGTGGTTTGGTGTATGGGTTTAGGTTTTGGGTTGTGGGGTGTGGGTTTGTGGTTGGTTGTTGGTTTGTTGGGGGGGTGTTTTTGGGGGTGGTGGGGGGGGGGGGTTGTTGGGGTGAGTGGGTGTTGGGGGGTGGTGGTGGGTGTGGGGTGGTTATGTTATGGGTTTGAGTGTATTGTTATAATGAAGGAGGGGTTATTTTATGGTTTTTTTGTTTTTATTTTTTTATTTGTAGAATGGTTATGTTTTTTGTTGGGAGTTAATTGGGAGTGAAGTTTATTTGGGTTTTTGTGTGAGTTGTGGTTTTGGGTGATTGGTGGGTTTTGTGGGGGTGGTTGTTGTGAGGAAGAGAATGGTATGGTTTGATTAGAGTTTGGGTTTTTGTTTGTTGTGTTGAAGTTGTTAGTGGGTGATGGGTGTTTGTTTTGTATTGTTGTTTAAGTGAATTGTATGTGTAAGGGGTGGGTGGGGTGGTGTGGTGGGGGGGGGGTTATGTTTTTTTGGGGGGGGTGGGGTGGTTGTTTTGTTTGTTGTATTATGGTGTAGGGTGGGTATGGTTTTTTTATGTGTAAGGTTATTGTTTTTTGGTGATGGAAATGGAGGTTGGTATTGGTAGGTTTATTAAGAGGGTTTGATAGTGGGGGGATGTGGGGGGTGGGTGTGTTGGGAGGGTTTAAAGGAGATGTGTGTTTTGGTGGGTTTGGGGTTGTAGGTTGTTGTTGTTTGTTATGTGGTATGTGTTTGTTGTTGTTGATGTTATGTTTGTGGTGTAGTTTTGGTATGGTTGTTTGGTGTGGGTGGGTGGGTTGGTTGTATTTTGTGGGGAGGTGTTTGGTTGGTGGTGGGGGGGGGTTGGGGGGTTGGGGGGGAGGGGTTGGGGGGGGATTGGTGGGGGATTTGGGGTGGGGGGTGGTGGTGTGTTTGGGTGTGTTTAGGTTTGTTTGTTTGTGGTTGTTGTGTAGGTGGGGTGGGGGGGTGGGTGGTGTGGGGGTGGGGGGGTGTTGTGGGTGTGTGGTTTTGTTTTGGTGTGGTGAGTTTGTTTTGGGGTTTTGTGTGGTGGTGATGGTTAGGATATTTTTTTTGGGGTTAGGGGGTTTTAAAGGGTTTGAGGAGATTTTTTGGGGTGGTGGGTTGTTGTTTTTTGTTATGTTTGGATAGAGATAAATTTTATTTGTTTTTGGATGAGGGTGGGTGTGTGTAAGGGTGTATTATTTGTATGTTTTTAGTATTTGGTTGTTGATGGGATGTTTTTGTTTTTAGGTTTGATGAGTTTATTGAGGTGTTGGGTTTGTGGATGGTGTAGGGGGTTGGGGTGGGTTGGGTGTTTGGTTGTTTGGGATTTTAGGTTTGGGTTTGAGTGTGGGTGTGTGTTGGGGGTTGTGGGGGGGGGAGGGTGTATGTGGTTGTTGGAGTGGTTTTGTGGTAGTGGTGTTGGTGTGTTGTGGTTTTGTGGGTTTGTGTTGGGGGGTAGGTTGTGGGGGTTGGGGGTTGGGGGTGTAGTGGATGGGGGTGTATTGTTGTTGTGGGTGGTTTGTTTTTGGGGTTGGGGGTGGGGTTGGTTGTTGGGGGTGTTTGGGGGTATGGGTGGTATTTTGGGTTGGGGGGTGGGTGTTTGGTGTGTTTGGGGGTTGGGGGTTTGTTGGGTTGGGGGTAGGGGTGGGTAGTGTGGTGGGGGGTTTTGTGTATGGGGTGTTTGTGTGTGTTGGGTGGTTGGTTGGTGTTGTGTGGGTGGTGTGTGGGTTTGTTTTTGTGTGTTTTTGGATGATGGGGGGTTTGGTTTTTTGTTGGTGTTTGGGGTTGGGTTTGAGTGTGGGTTTTGGTGTGTGGGTGTGTTTTGGGGTGATGATTGTGGTTGGAGGGGTGTTTTGGTTGGAGTGGGGGGGGGTTTTGTGGGGTGGGTTTGGTGTGGGGTGGGGTGGGGGGGTGTGGGAGTTTGGGTGGGTTGGTAGGGGTGTGGGGTGTTTGTGTTGGTTGGAGTTTGTGTGGGTGGGTTTTGTTGGGGGTGGTGTTTATTGGTGGGTTTTGTTTAGGTGTTTGAAGTAGGGGTAATTTTGGTGTGTTTGTTGGTTTGTTTTGTGGTGGGTTTTGTTGGGGGGTGGGTTTGGTGTTGGGGTTGTGGTTGTTTGGTGTGGGTTTTGGTGTGTGGGTTTGGTGGTGGGGTTTGTGGGTGGGGTTGGTGGTGGTTTGTGGTGGGGTTTGTGTGGGGTTTGGTGTTGGTTTTTGGTGGTGAGGGGGTTTGGTGGGTGGGGTTGGTGTGTTTGTGTTGTGGGGTTTGGTGTGGGGGGTGGGTGGGGGGGGGGGGGGGGTGTGGGGTGTTGGGGTGGGGGTGGGGTGGGGTTTGTTTTGGGGTGGTTGGGGGGGGTGGGTGGGTGGTGGGGGGGTGTGGGGGTTGGGTGTGTGTTGGTGGGTGGTGGGGTGTGGTGGGGGGGGGTGTGGGGGTTGTGTGTGTGTGGGGGGGTTGTGTTGTTGTTGGGGTTGATTTGTTTTTTGGGTTGGGGGGGGTTTGGTGTTGGGGTGGTTGGGTTGTTGGTTGGGGGGGGTGGTTTGGTTGTTGGTTGTGGTGGTGGGTGGTTGTGGGGGGGGTTGGGGTGGGGTTGTGGGGGGGGGTTTGTGGTGTGGTGGGGGGTTGTGGGGTGGGGGGTAGTTTTTGGGGGGGGGGGGGGGGTGTGTTGGGGTTTGGGGGGGGGTTTTGGGGGGGTTGGTTGGTGTGTTGGGGGGGGGGTGGTGTGGGTTGGGTGGGGGGTGGGGGGGGGGGGTGTTGGGGGGTGTGGTGTTGGGGGGGTTGTGGTTGGGGGGGTTTTGGGGGGGTGGGTTGTGGGTGTTGGGTGTGGTGGAGTTGTGTTGGGGGTTGTGTGGGTTGGTGTGGGTTGTGTTTGGTGGAGGTGGTTTGGGGTGTTGTGTGAGTTGGGTTGTGTGTGGTTTGGGTGTTGGGTTGTGTGGTGTGGGTTGGTGGGTTTTTGTTTGTGGGTGGGGTGTGTGGTGTTTGTGTTTTGTTTGTTGGGGGTGGTTTGGTGTTTGGGGTGGTGTGGTGTTGTTTTTGGTTATGTGTTGTTAGGTGTGGGGGTGTTGGGGTGGGGAGGGGTTGTGGTGGGGTTTTTGGGTTGGGTTTGTTGGTGTGTGTTTGGGTGGGTGGGGGGGGGGGGGTGGTTGTTTTGTTTTGGATTTGGTGGGGGGGGTGGGGGGGGGGGGGGTGTGGGGGGGGTGGGGGGGTGGTGTGGTGGGTTGGGTGGGTGTTTTGGGGTGGGTGGTTTGGTTGGTTTGTGGGGTGGGGGTTGGGGTGTGGTTTTGGGGTTGTGGTGGGGTGGGGGGGTTTTGGGGGGGTTTGTTTTGGGGTGTTGTGTGGGGGGTGTGGGTGGGGTTTGGGGTTGGGGTGGGTGTTTTGTTGTGGTTGGGGTGGGGGGGTTGGTGGGGGGGTTGGGGGGTGTGGGGGGTTTGTTGGGGGTTGGTGTGGTTGTGTGGTGTGGTGTGGGGTGGTTGATTGATTGGTGTTTGTTTTTTTTTGTTGGGTGGGTTGTGTGGGGTGTGTGGTGGTGTGTGGGTGTTGGGGTTTGTGTTTGTGTGGGTTAGGGTGGTGTGGGGTGGGGGTGGGGTGGTTGGATGGTTGGGTGTGGGGTTGGGTGGTGGGGGGTGTGGTTGGTTTTGGAGTTGTGGGGGGGTTGTTTTGGTGGGTGGGTGGGGGGTTGTGGGGGGGGATGGGGGTGGGTGGTGGTTGTGTGGTTGGTGTGGGTGAGTGTGTGGGTTGTGGTGTGTTGTTTGTTGTGGGGGGGGGGAGTGGGTGATTGGGGTGTGTGAGTTGTGTGTGTGGTTGGTGTTGGGTGGGGTGGGGGTTTGGTGGGGTGTTGTGTGGGGGTGGGTGGGTGGTGTGGGGGTGGTGGTTGTGGTTGGGGTGGGGGTTGTGGTTTGGTTTGGGTGGGGTTTGGGGGGTGGGGTGGGTGTTGTGGTAGGTTGTTGTTGGGGGTGTAGGGGTGGTTGGGGTAGGGGTGTGGATAGGGTGTAGATATTTGGGGGGTGGTATGTTGTGGTGGGGGGGGGTTGGTGGGGTTTATATTTGATGTGTGTATGTTTGGGACAATGGTAGATATGTGGTAGGGATGGTGTGGTTTTGGTGATTGGTGGGGATCTGTAGTTATATGGTGTAGGTGTTGGGGTGTTTTGGTAGTTGTGTGGTGTGTTGGGTGGTGGTGTTGTTTGTTGTGGGGAGTTTGGTGGGGGTGGGGGTGTTGGGTGTTGGGGGGGGGATTGTTGGGTGGGGGGGGTTTGTTTTTTGGGTGTGTTTTGTGGGGGGGTGTGGTGGGGTGTTGGGGTGGGTGGTTGTTGGTGGGGTGGGGGGGGTGTGGTGTTTGTTTTGTTTGTTTTGGTTTGTTGTGTGGGGGTTTGGGTTGGTGGTGTGTAAGAGGTTGTGTGGTGGTGTGTTGGGGGGGGGGGGGGTTTTGGGGGTGGTGGGTTGTTGGTTTTGGTGTGTAGGTTTGGTTTGGGGGGGGGTGTGGTGGGGTTTGGGGTTTTTGGGGGTGGTGTTAGTTGTGGGGTTGTTGTTTGGGTTGGGTGGTGGGGTTGTGTTGGGTGGTGGGTTTGGTGGTGTGTGTGGTGGTGGGGGGTGGTGGGGGTTTTGTGGTTGTTGGGTGGGTGTGGTGGGGGGTTGTGGGTGTGGTGGGGTTTGTGTGGTTTGGGGTTGTGGGGGGGGGTTGGTGGGGGGTGTTTTTTGTGGGGTGGGGGGGGGGGGGGGGGGGGGGGTGTTGGTGGGGGGTGGGTTGTGTTGGGTTTGTGGGGGGGTTGGGTGTGGGGGGGGGGGGGGTGGGGGGTTGGGGTGTGGGGGTGGTTGGGTGGTTGTTGTGGGTGGGTGGGTGGGTGGTGGGTGGTTGGTGTGGTTTGTGTGGGGTGGGGGTTTGTTATTTTGTTTGTGGGGGGGTTGGTGGGTGGGGGGGGTGTGTGGGGGGGGGGAGTGTGTGGGGTTTGTGGTGTGGGGTGGGGGTGTGGGGGTGGTTGGGTGTGGGGGGGGGGGGGGGGGGGGGGGGTGGGGTAGTTGGTGTGGGTGGTTGGGTGTGTGGTTGGGGGGGGGTGGGGGGGGGGTGGGGGGTTGTGTTTGTGGGGTTGGGGGGTTGTTGGGGTGGGGGGTGGGGGGTGGGTGTTTGTGGTGTTGGGGGGGGTTGGGGGGGGGGGGGGGGTGTGTGTGGGTGGGTGGGGGTGTTGTGTTTTGGGTGTTTAGTGTGTGGGTGTGGGGGGTGTGTTTGGTTGGGGTTTGGGTTTTTTTGTGTGTTGGGGGGGTTGTGTTTTTTTTTTGTTGGGTGGGGGGTTTGGTTGTGGTTTGTTTTTGTTTGGGGGGTTGGTTGGGTTTGTGGTGGGTGTTTTGGTGTGTGGGTTTGGTGGTGGGGTTTGTGGGGGGTGGTGTGTGTGGTGGGTGGGGTGTTTGTGGTTGTTTATGTTTTGGGGTGTGGTTTTTGTGTTTTGGTGGGGGGTGTGTGTTTGTTATTTGGGTGTGGTTGGGGGGGGTGGTGGGGGGGGGGGGTTGGGGGGGGTTGGGGGGTGGGGGGTGGGGGTGGGGGTTGGTTGGGGTGTTGTTGGGTTGTTGGGGTGTGTGGGGGGGTGATGGGATGTTGGGTGGGGGGGGGGTGTGGTTGGGGGGTGGTTGGGGGGGTGGTTGTGGTGTGTGGGTGGATGGGGGGGTTGTGTTGTTTGGTTGGTGGTTGTGTTGTGGGTTATGTTTGAGTTTGTGTGGTTGGTGTTGTTGTGGTTGGGTGGTGTTGTAGAAAGTGGTTGTTGTTGTTGTGTTGTGTTGTTGTTTGTTTTGTTGGGTGGTGGTGTGGTTGTGTTTTTTGGGTTGGTGTTTTAGTTGTTGGTGGATTTGTGGTGGGTGGTGTTGTTAGTAGTGTGGTGTAGTTGTTGGGTGGTGGTTTGGTAGTGGTTTTGTGGTTGGTGTGTGGATTGGTTGTGGTTTTGATGGGGTAGTGTGGTATTAGTGTTAGGTGTTTTATGTTATGGTAGGTGGATAAGTTGTTGGTGTTTAAGAGGATTGTGATTTTTGTGGGTATAGTTGTTAGTGTTGGGGGGGGGGTGGGTTGGTTTGGGGGGGTGGGGGTGGTGTGGAGGGGGTTTGGTGGGGTGGGGTGTGTGTTGTGGGGGGGGGTGGGGTGGGTGGTGGGGTGGGTTTGGGGGTTTTAGGTTGTGTTGGGTTGGGTGTTTGGGGGTAATGGAGGGAGGTTTATTAGTAGTTGGGTTGTTGTGTTGGGTGGTGTTGTGTGTTGGTTGAGTTTGTTTGGTTTGTTGTTGGGGGTAGGGTGGGTTTTTTTTGTTTTTGGGGTGTGGAGAGTGTGAGGGTGTGTGGTAGTGTGTGTGTGTGTGTGTGATTGGGTATGGGTGTGTTTGGAAGTGTGTGTGTGTGTGGTGTGTGTGTGGTGTTGTGGTGAGTGTGTGGTGTGTGTGTGTTTGTTGGGTGTGTGTGTGTGGGTGTGGTATGTGTGGTTGTGTTTGGTGTGGTTTGTTGTTGTGTGTGTGTGGTTGTGTGTGGTTTGAGGTTGTGTGTGTGTGTGTGTGGTGTTGTTGGTGTTTTGTGGAGTGTGTGGTGTGTGGGTGTGTGTTGGTGTGTGTGGGTGTGTGTGGTTGTGAGGTGTGTGTGGGTGTGTGTGTGTGTTGTGGTGTTGTTGTTGTGTGATGGTGTGTGTGGTTGGTGTGTGTGTGTGGTTGTGTGGTTTGGTTGGGTGTTGTTGTTTGTGGTTGTGGATGGTGGGGGGGGTGTGTGGGTAGTGTGGGTTTTGGTGGGGGGGGGGGGTAGGGGTTGTTAGGGGATTTGTTTGTTTTTGGGTTTGGGTTGGGGTGTTGGGGGGTTTTGGTTGGTGGGGGTTTGGGTGGGGTGGGTGTGGGTGGGGTTGGGTGGTTGGTTGGGGGGTTGGGGGGGGGGGAGGTGGAGGGGGTGGTGTGTGGGGTGGGTGGTTTGTGTGGGGTGGTGTGGTGTTGGGGGTTGTTTGGGTGGGGGGAGTGGGTGGTGGGGGGTGGGGTTTGTGGGGGGTTGGGGGGGGTTGTGGGGGGGGTGTGGGGGGTGTGTGGGTTGGTGTGTTTAGTGGTGTGTGTTTGTTGTGTTAGTGTTAGTATTAGTTTATATATTATAAGTATTAATATATATATGATATATATATATATATGATAGATATGATATTTGTTTAGGGGGGTGTGAAAGGATATAGGGTATATGATTGTAATGTTGTTATGTTAGGGGGGTAGTTGGTTGGGTTGGTATTGATGATTGGGGGTATTGGTATTTGTGGGGTTGTTGGGGTGGGGTGTGGGGGGGGTATGGGTGGTTGGGGTGGGGTTGGTTTGGGGTGTTGATTTGGTTTGGGTGGTGGGGATTGAGTGGTGATGGTGATATAATAATAAGAAGAATGAAATGTTAGGAAATGATGGGAATGAGGTGTTTGGGGGATGGAGGAGAATATTAAGGAATAAATTGGATGGTAATGGGGGGAGAGTTAGGGGAGTTTGTGTTTTTTTGTGGTATTGTGTATAGAAATGGGTGGGGGATTAATTATAAAGGTTGAAAAATAAGGTATAGGTTATTTTATTGAATAGGAATGGGATTGTTGGTTGGGGGTGGAGAATTGGGTTGGTGGGGTGGTTAAAGGGGGTGGGTAGAGTAGTAAATGGTATATGGTTTTTTTTTGTATTGAAAGGTGTTTTTTTATGTTTGTGGGTTGTTGTGAGATTTGGTAAGGTAGAATTTTGGGGTGTGGGGTGTGTAGTGGGGGGGATTGTGGGTGTATTGTTTGTTGTTTTTTGGAGTGGGGTTTTGTTGGGTTTTGTGTGATGGTGGGTGGATTGGTGAGGGGGATGGATATTTGGGGGGGGGGGTGGGGTTGGGTTGTGTGGGTGTGGGTGGGGGGGGGTGTTGGGTTGGGTGGGGTGGGTGGGGGGGGGGGTGGTGTTGTGTTTGTTTTGGTGTGGTAGTGTGGTGGTTTTGGGGGGTGGTTTTTGTTGGGTGGGGGGGTGGTGTTATTATGAGGGGGGAGTAGAATAGATGTTTGTTGGTTTGTATGGAGTTGTTGGATTTGAGGATTTAGTGGGGTTTGGGGGGGTTGTGTGGTTGGGGTGTTTGTGATGGGGTGTGGGGTTTGATTGGTTGGATGGTGGTTTTGTGGAGGATGGGGGTTTTGGGTGGTTGTGGTGTTTGTGTTGGTTTGTGTGGGGGGGGTGGTTGTGTTGGGTTTATTGGTGTTGGGGGGTTGTGTGGGGTGGTGTTTGGGGGGGGGTTTGGGTGGTGTTTGGTAGTTGGGGGTTGTGGTGTGGGTGTTTGTGGGGTTGTGGGTTGGGTTTGTGGGTGTGGGTGTGTTGTTTTTTTGTTGAGGGTGTTTGGGTTTTGGGTGGTGGGGTGGGTGTGTGGTGTTTTGGTTTGGGGGGTGTGTGGGTGGTTGGTTGGGTGGTGTGATGTGGGGGGGGGGGTTTTTGGGTGGTGGGGGGGGTGTTGTTGGGTTTTTTTGTGGTAGGTTGTGTGTGTGTTGGGGTGTGTTGTGTTGTTGTTGTGGTGGGGTGGGGGGGGTTGGGGTGGGTGTGGTTGTGGTGGGGGGTGGTGTTGTGTGGGGTGTTTGTTGGTTGGTTTGTTTGTGTTTGGGTTGTGGGGTTGGGGGTGGTGGGTTGTTTTGTGTGTTGGGGTGGTGGGGGGGGGTTTGTTGTGGTGATGTGGGGGGTGTGGGTGTGGGTGGTGTGTATGTGGTTTGTTTGTTGGGTGAGTGTTGTTGTGTTTTGTGGTTGGTTTTGGTTTGTTTGGGGGGGGGTGTGGGGGGGAGGGTTTGGGGGGGTTGGTGTGGGTGGGGGTGGGTGTGGGGGTGTGGGGTTGGGGGGTGGGTGGGGGGGGTTGTTGGTTTTTTGGTGTTGGGGTGGGGTTGGAGGAGTTGGTTTTGGGTAATTGGTTGGGGTTGTAGGGTGTGGGGGGTGGATTGGGGGGGGTGGGGGGGGTTGTGGGGGTGTTGTGGGGGGTGGGGTGTTGTGTGTTGGTTTGTGGTTGTTTTTGTTGGGGGGGTTTATTTTTTTGTTTGTGGTGGGTGGTGTTTGGTTTGGGTTGGGTTGGGTGGATTGTTTGTGATTTGTTGATGTTTGTGGGTGTTGTTGGTGTGGGTGTATGGTGTGTGGGGTGGTGGGTGGGGTGGGTGGTAGTTGGGTTGTGTTTGGATGTTGTTGTGTTGGTGGTTGGTGTTATTGTGTGGTATTAAGGTGTTGGGGGTGGTTGTTGTTGGTTGGTTGTGGGGGGTTGTTTTGTGTTGTGGGTTTGGTGGGTGTGGGGTGGGGGGGTTGGGGTGGGGGGGTTTTGGTTATTTGGGTGGGGGGGGGTATGGGAGGGGTGGTGGGTTGTGTTTGTGTTTTGGGGTTTGGATGTGTTGTTTAGTGTTTGGGTGATGTTGTTTTGGTGTGGTTTGGTGGGTGGTTTGTGTTGTTGTGTGGGTATTTTTGGGGGGTGTGGGTTGGGGGGGTTGTTAGATAGGGTTTTTGGGGTGTGTGGGTTGGTGGGTTGGGTGTGGTGGGTGTGGGGGTTTTGGTGTGTGTTTGTTTTGTTTTGGTTGTTGTGGTGGTTGTGATTGGGTTGTTGTTTGTGGGGTGGGGGTGGGTGGGTGGGTGTGTTGGGTGTGGTGGGGTGGGGGGGGGGGTGGGGTGGGGGGGGGTGGGGGTGGGGGGGGTGGGGGTTTTGGTGGTGGGGGGTGGTTGTTTGGGTGTTTTGGGGGGTGGGGTGGGTTTGTGGGTGGGGGTGTTGGTGGGGTTGGGGGGGTGGGGGGTGTGTTTGGGGGTGGGGGGGTTTGTGGGGTGGTGTGGGGGTGGTTGGTGGGTTTGTTTGGGGGGGGGGGGGGGGGGTTTTTGTGGTTGGGTTTTGGGGGTGTGGTGGTTGGGGTTTTTTTTGTGGGGGGAGTGGGGTGGTGTTTGGTTTTGTTGAGTGGGGGTGGGGGGGTGGTGTGGGGTTTTTTTTTGTTGGGTTGTGTGTTTTGGGTTGGGGTTGGTTGGTGGGGGGGGTGGTATGGGGGGTTGGTTGTGGTTGGATGTTTGGGTTGTGGATTATTTGTTGTTGTTGTTGGTTTTAATTTGTTGGTGATTTTGTGGTGTGTGTGTGGGGTGGGTGATTGTGGGTTGGGGGGGGTTGTTGTGATTGGGGTGGTTGGGGTTTTATTTGTGAGGTTTTTTGTTGGGTTTTGGGGGGGGGGGGTGGGGGGAGGGGTGTTGGGTGTAGGGGTATGGGTGGGTGGGGTGTTGGGGGTTTTGGTATTTGTGTGTTTTGTGTTTGTGGGGTTGTTGGGTGTTGGTGTGATGAGGGTTGTTTGGTGGGTGGTTGGGGTTGGTGGTGTGGGTTTTTGGGTTGTTTGGGTGGTGGTTATGGTGTTAGGGGGTTTGGGGGGTTTGGGGTTTTGTTGGTTTTGTTGTGTTATTTGGGGGTGGGGGGTTGGGGGGTTTTTTTGTTTGGGTGGTTGGGGTTTGTGGGTGTAGGGGTTTGGGGTGGGGTGGGGGATGTTGTTTGGGGTGGTTGGGTTGTGTGGGTTGTTTTTGGGGGTTGGGGGGTTGTGGGTTTTGGGGGGTTGTGTGGTTTGTGGGTGGGGTTGTGGTATGGTGTGTGTGGTGGTTTTTGGTTTGGTTGGTTGTGTTGTGGTGGTTTTGGGTTGGTGAGTGTGGTGGGATTTTGGTTGGTGGGGGTTTTTTTTGTGTGTTGTTGTTGGGTGGTGTGTGTGGTTGGGTGGGGGGTGGGGGGGGTTTGTGGTGGTGTGGTGTGGTGTTGGGGTGGTGGGGGTGTGGTGGGGGGTGTGTGGTATGGGTGGGGGGGGGTGTGTGGTTGGTGTTTTGTGTGGGGTTTGTGGTGGTTTGGTGGTGGTTTGTTGGTGGGTTTGTGGTGGGGTTGTTGGTGGGTTTGGTGTGGGGGTTTTGGTGGTGTGTTTGTGTGGGTTGGGTGGTGGTTGGTGGTGGGTTTGGTGGTGGGTTTTGTGGTGGGTTTGGTTGGTTGTGGTGGGTTGGTGGTGGGGTTTTGTGGGTGGGGTTGGTGTGGTTTGTGGTGGTTTGGTGGTGGTTTGGTGGTGGGTTGGGGGGGTGTGTTGTTGGGTGGTTTGTGGTGGGGGGGGTGGGGGGGGTGGGGGGGGGTGGTGGGGGGTGGTGGGGTGGGGGTGGGGGGTGGGTGTTTGGGGTGTTGGGGTGGGGGGTGGGGGGGGGTTGGTGGGGGGGTGTGGGGTTGGGTGGGTTGTGGGGGGGGTGGGGTGGTGGTGTGGGGGGTGTGTGGGGGGTGGGGTTGTTGGGGGGTTGTTTTGGTGTTGGGTTGTTTTTTGGGTTTGGGGTGGGGGTTGTGGGTGGGGGGGGGGGGTGGGGGTGGTTTGTGGTTGGGGGGGGGGTGGGTTTTGGGTGTTGTTGTGGGTTGTGGGGTGTTGGTTGGGGGTTGGGTGGGGTTGTGGGGGGGGTGTTGGTGGGAGTGGTGGGGGTGTGGGGGGTGGGGGTTGGTTTTGGGGGGGGGTTTGTGGGGGGGGTTTGGGGGGGGGTTGGGGTGGTTTGGTTGGGGTTTTTGGGGGGAGGGGGGGGGGGGGGGGGTGTTTGGGGGTGGGTGTGTGGGGGGGTTTGGGTTGGGGTGGTTGGGTGGGGGGGTGGGGGGTGGGGTGTGGGGTGGGTGTGGTGGTTGGGGTTGGTGGGTTGTGGGTGGGGGTGGGTTGTGTGGGGTGTGTGTGGGTGTGGGGTTTGGTGGGTGGTTGGGGTGTGTTAGGGTTGGTTATAAGGGTTTGTGGTTGATGGGGAGTGTTTTGGATTGTTTTATTGGTTTTGTGGGGTGTGGTATTGAATGTTGTGTATGGTAGGATTAGGTTGTTATGGGTGGGAGGGAGGATGGGAGGAGAAATGGATATTATATTAAAGGTGTGTTGTGTTGTTGGTATTGAAGGAGTTGGGGTTGAGAAATAGGGTTGGAGTATATGGGATAGGAATTTATGTTTGTGTGTTTTGGGGGTGGGGGGGGATTGGGATTAGATTGTTATTGAGTTGTTGGTTGGGGGGGGGGGGGGTTTGGGGGGGTTGAGTATTTTTGGATGTTGTGGGAGGATGGTGGGGGGGGGGAGAATTTGGGTTGGTTGGTATTGAGAGTTTGGTGGTTGTTGTGGGGGGGGGTGTGGTTTTGGGGGGGGGTTGTGGGGAGTGGGTGGGGGGGTTTAGGGGGGTTTGTGTTGTTTGTGTTGTGTGGGTGGATGTGGTGGGGGTGTTTTTGGTTTGGGTTTTGGGTTTGAATGGGTTGTTTTGGTGGGAGGGGGGTGGGTTTGGGGGATGGTTGTGGGTTTTTTTGGGTATTTGATGTTAGGGGTTTAGTGGTGTGTTTGGGGTTTGGGTGTTTTTGTGGTTGGGTTGTAGGTAATTTGGGGGATAAATTTGGGATGAATGTAGTTTTTTTTGTTATGTGAGTATTGGGTGAATTGTGATTAGTGTGGTTGTTGGTTGGGTTTGGGGGGGGGAGGGTGGTAGGGGGGGGGTAGGGGTTGATGTTTGGTGAGGGGTTGGTTGTTGGGGGGGGGGGGGGGGGGGGGTATGGTGGTATGTAGTTGGTTTTTTTGGGGGGGGTGTATTGTGGTGGTGTAGGTGGTATTTGGGGGGGTGGTGTGTGGTGAGGGTGGTGGTTTTGTGGTTGGGGTTGGGGTGGTTTGTGGGGGTTGGTTGGTTGGTTGTGTTTGTGTGGGGTTTGGGTGTTTGGGGTGTGTTTGTGGTTGGTGTGTGGTGTGTTGGGGGGGGGTGGGGGGGGTTTTGTGGGGGGGGTTGGGTGGTTGTTGGTTGGGTGGGGGTGGTGGGTTTGGTGTTGGGGGGGGTGGGGGGTGGGGGGGGGTTGTGTTTTGTTTTTTTATTGTGTGTTTTTTGTGGTTGGTGTTGGGTATTTGGGTTTTAGGATGTTGGGGTTGTGGGGTTGTTGGGTGGGGGGGTGTGTTGTGGTGTGATGTAATAGGATTTGATTAATTTTAAAGAAGGATGAAAGTAATTTAGGGATGAGATTTATTGGGTGTTTAGGGTGGATTTGATGAATTGTGAAATGTTATAGAGTGTAGGGGATTGTTAGTATAGGTGGTTGAAGGAATGATTATTAATTGATGAGGATAGAATTTGAGGGGAAGGTTGGGTTTGGATTTTGTGTAAGGGGAGATGGGGAATGTTTTTTGAGGGGGTTTGGGGGAATATTGAATAGGTGTAAATAATTTATGGTTGTTGGAGAAGGATTGTTTTAATTTGATTTATGGGGGAATATTGGATTTTAGTTGGGGGGGTTTTATATAGAGATGTTAAAGGTTAATAAGGTAAAAAATTAGATAGGGTGGTGAGGGATGGGGATGATTGTGTGATGGTTGTGGTGTGGTGTGGTGGTGGTGTTGGGGGGGGGTGTGGGGGGTTTTGGGGGTGGGATGGAGTGGTGTGTTGGGGTTTGTGTTAGTTTTGTTTGGTTGGGGGTGTTTTTGGGGGGGGATGTGGTTTGGGGGTGTGTTGTTGTTGTGTGTTGTTGGGTTGGTGGTGGGTGTGTGGTTGGGGGTGGTTTTGGGGTGTGTGGGGTGGTGGGGGGGGTGGTGGTGGTTATTGTTGATGTTGGGGTGTTGATTTGTTGGGTGGTAGGTTGGGTGAGTGTGTGTTTTTTTGGTGTTGGGGGGGGTGTTAGGTTGTGTGTATTTTGTGGATTGTAGTAAATAGGGGTTGGGGGGTGGGGGGGTTGTGGTGGTGTTGTGAATTTGTTGGGATGGTTTTGTGTTGGGGGAAATTGGGGGGGGTTGTGATTTTTGGGGTTTGGGGTGTGTGGGTGGGGGGTTGTAAGTTTGGATTTGGTTGTTGTTGGGTATGTGGATAGGGGGGGGGGGGGTATGTGGAGTGGGGTGGTGTGTGAGAGTGGGTGGGATAGTGGTAGGGGATAATAATTATTTTTTGGGTTTTTGTTGTGGGGTGTGTGTTGTGTGGTGGGGATGAGAGTGGGGGTTGGGAGTATTTGTGTTTGTGTTGGTGGTGTGGGGGTGGTTTGTGTTGTGGTGGGGGGGGTTGTTGGTGGGGTTGTGTGTTTAGTGGGGTTTTTTGGAGGGTGTGGTGGGGTGTTGGGGGGGTGGGTTGTTGAGTGTGGGTGTGGTTTTTGTGGGTTGGGTTGGGGTGGGTTTTTGTGTGTTGTGGGGGGGGGGGGGGGTGGGGGGGGGTGGGGGTTAAGTTTATATGTAGTGGTGTTGTTGGTGGTTTGGTTGTTATGGTAGTGTTTGAATTTTTTTTGGAGAGTAGTATTGAATTTTGTAATGGTGGAATAGAATTATTGTTTTGGGTTTTTAAATGAGGGTTGTAGATTGGGGGGTTGATTGGTGGTTTTTTGGGTGTATGGTGTTTGATTATTTTGTTTTTTGGTAATTTTTGTTATGGGGGATATATGGGTTTAGTAGGGATTTTGTTGTTTTATGATGGGGTTTGGTGTGGGGGGGGTTAGGGAGTTTAGTTAGAGGTGTTATTTTAATGGTGTTTGGTTTTGTGGTATGGAGGGGTGGTAATGTTTTGTGGGGTATTTGGGTGGTTGATGTGGTGGGGTGGGGTGGGGGGGTGTGGGTGGGGGGTGGGGGGTGGGGGTTGGGTGGGTGGGTTTTTGTGGTTGGGGGTGGGTGGTGGGTGGGTGGGTGTGTGGGGTGGGGGGTGGGTGTGGTGGGGGGGGGTTGTTGGGTGTGGGGTGGTTTGTTTTGTTGTGGTGTGATGGTGTTTGTTGTTGTGTGGTTGTGTTTGGTGTTTTTTGTGGATGTGTAGTGTTGTTGTGGTGGTATGTTGGGTGGTGGTGTGGTTGGTGGTTTTGAGTTGGGGGTGTTTGTGTGGTATGTTTGTATTTTGGGGAGGTTTTGTTGTTGGGTGGGGTGTAGTGGAAGGGATATAAATGGATGGTGTGTAGATGTTGATGGGTGAGTATGAAGAGGATAAGGGAAGTATATGTTGGAAAGGTGGCGTTTGTAGATAGTATGTTATATGATGGAATTTGTATGTTTATGAATGGAGTTATTAAGTTGAAGGGGGAATATGGGTTTATGTATGTTTGGTGTTTAAGATGTGGTGGTTATAAGATGAGGGTTGTTGATGGGGAAGGGGGGTTGGGTGGGTTTGGGGGTGGGGGTGGTGTGGTTGTGTTTTTGGTGGGGTGTGTGGTGTTTAGGAGAGATGTGGGGGGTTAGGTGTTTGTTTGTTTGGATGGGAGAGGGGGGGTTATATGATTGTTGTGGAAGTTGATTTATAGGGGATGTGGAGGTGTATGTGTAAGGTATGGATTGTTGAGGGAATGTTGTTAGTTTTGATTTGTTTTTTGGTGTTGTGTTTGAGTGAGTGGTTGTGTGGTTGTGGTTTTGGGTGTGGTGTGTAGAGGGAGAGATGAGATAGGAGAGAGAGGAGAGAGAGAGAGAGAGAGAGGGGGAGTTATGTTGAGTAGGGAGAGTGAGTGGTTGATGTTGAGAGAGAGTATGTAGGAGTTGTGTGTGGTTATGAGAGAGAGATAGAGGGGAAAGAAGGAGGTGAGAAGAGGGATAGGGAGAGGGAGAGAAGATGAGGAGAGAGAGAGGGGGAGAGAAGCGGAGAGAGGGAGAGAGAGGGAGTGAGAGAGGGAGAAGAGGGAAGAGAGAGGGGAGAGAGAGAGGGAGAAGAGAGGAGAGAGAAGGGGAGAGAGAAGGGAGATTGAGAGGAGAGAGAGGAGAGGAGAAGGGTGAGAGAGAGGGGAGAGAAGGAGAAGAGGAGTGTAGTAGGTGGGAGTTGAGATGGGGAGTGAAGAGAGGGTGTGAGAGGAGTGAGAGGGAGAGAGTAGTGAGAGATAGGGAGTGTAGTAGGTTGTGTAGGGGGTAATGTTTATTTGTTTGTTGGGTGGTGGTGGTGTTTTATTAGGGGTGGGTGTTGGGAGGGTTGTTGGGGTTGGGGAGTTGGTTATGGTTGTGTTTTTTGGGAGGGTGGTGTGGTTTGATGGGTTGTGGGGGGTGTGGTTGGTGTGGTGGGGTTTGGGGGTGTTGGTGGGGGTGTTGGGGGGGGTGTGGGGGTAGGGTTTGGGGGGGTGGTGTTTTGTGGGTGGGGTTGGGTTGGATTATGGGGGTAGGGGTGGGTGGTGGTGTGGGTTGTTTGGGGTGGGGTTGTGTTGGGGGGTTGGGTAGGTTGGGGGGGTGTGGGGGGGGGGGTGGGGGGGGGTGGGGTTTGTGGGGGGTGGGGGGGGGGGGTGTTGTGGGGGTGTGGGGGGGGGGTGTGGGTGTGTGTTTTTTAGTGTGTTTGTGTGTTTGTTTTGTTGTTTTTGTTGTGTGGGGGTGTGTGTGTGTGTGAGTGTTTGTGGTGTGTGTGTAGTGGGGGGGGGTTGGGTTTGGGGTGTTGGGGTGGGGTTTGGTGGGGTGGGGGTGGGGGGTGGTGGTGGGGGGGGTTGGTTTGTGGTGGTTGGGGTGTTGGGGGGGGGGGGGGGGGGGGGGGGGGGGTGGGGGTGGGGTGGGGGGTGGGGGGGGGGGGGGTTGTTAGGGTTGGTGGGGTGGTGGTGGTGGTGTTGGTTGGTTGTTGTAGTTGGTTGTGTTGGTTTTGTTGGTTGGTTGGGTGGGTTGTGTGTTGTGTTGTGTTTGTGTTGTTGGTGGGTTGTGGGGTGTGGGGGGGGGGGGGGGGGGGGTGGGGTTGTGTTTGGGGTTGGTTTGTGGGGTTTTTGTAGGTGTGGTTGGGTGGTTGTGTTGGGTTGGTGGGGGGTGGGTGTTTGGGGTGGGGGGGTTTTTGGGGGGGGGGGTGTGGTTGTGTTTGGTGTGTTGGGGGGGGGGTGTGGGTTGGGGGGGGGTGGGGTGGGGGGGGGGGGGGGGGTTGGGTTTGGGTGTTGGGGGGGTGTGTGTGGGTTGGGGGGTTTGTTGTGGGGTTTGTTTGGTTGTGTTGTGGTGGGGGGGGGGGTTTTGTTGGTTTTTTGTGGGTGGGGGGGTTGGGGAGGGGTGTTGGGGGTTGGGGTTGGTGTGGGTGTGGGTGGGGGGGGTGGTGGGGGTGGGTGGTGGGGGGGGGGGAGGTGTGGTGTTTGTTTGTGGGGGTGGTGGTTGGTTTGGGTTTTGGGGGTGTTTTTTGGGGGGGTGGGGGGTGGGGGTGTTTGGTGGGTGTTGTTGTGTGGTTGGTTGGTGGTGGGGTGGTGGGGGTTTTTGTTGGTTTGTGGTGGGGTTTGGGGGGGTGGTGGGGGGTGGTGTGTGGTTGTGGGGTGGTTTTGGTGGGTGGGGGGTTGGTTGGTGGTGGGTGTGGGTTGGGGTGTGTGGGGTGGTTGTTGGGTTTGGTGGTGGGGGGGGGGGGTGTGTGGGGGTGGGGTGGGTTGGGGGGTTGGGGGGGTGGTGTGTGGGGGGGGTGTGGGGTTGGGTGTTGGGTTGTGTGGGGGTGGTGGTGTGGTGTTTGTGGTGGGTGTTTGGGGTTTGTGGTGGTTGGTGGGGTGTGGGGGTGTGGGGGTGTTTGTTTTGTTGTGGTGTGGGTGTTTTTGTGGGGGGGGGGGGGGGGTGGTGTTGTGGGTGTTGGGGGGGGTTTGGGTGGGGGGGGTGTGGGTGGGGGTGGTTGGGGGTTGGGGTTGGGGGGGGGGGGGGTTGTGGTGGGGTGTTGTGTTGGTGTGAGGGGTGTGGGGGTGGTGTGGTGGTGTTGTTGGGGGGGGGGGGGGTTGGGGGGTGTGGTGTGGGGGGGGTGGGTGGGTGGGTTTGGTGGTTTTGGGTGTTTGGGTTGTGGGGTGGGGGGGGGGGTTTGGGGGGTGGGGGGGGGGTGGGGGGGGGGGGGGTTGTTGGTGGTTGGTGTGGGGTGGGGTGTGGGTGGTGTGTTTGGTGGTTTGTTTGTTGGGGTGTGTTGTTTTTTGTGGTGGGGGGTTGGTTGGTTTGGGGGGGTGTTGGTTGGGGTGTTGGGGGGGGTGGTGTGGTGGGTGGGTGTGGGGTGTGGGGGTGGGGTGGTGGGGTGGGGGGGGGTGGGGGGGATGTGGGGTGGAAGAGGGTTTTAGGGTAAGGTTGTTGTTTAGGGGTTATTTTATCTTGGGTGGTGTAAGGGGGTAGGTTATTGAGGGTTGTTGGGGGTGGGGGTATGATGGGGTTTATAGGGGGGTTTGGGGTGGGGGGTTTTGGTTGGGGTGGTAGGGTTGTGTGGGTGTGTGTGGGAGGGTTTGGTGTTGGGTTTTGTTGTTTTGGGTTTTGTGAGGGGTTTGTTTTGATTTTTTTTGTTGGAGTGTTGTGTTATGTGTTATTGGGGTTGGTGGGGTGGGGTGTTGGGGATGTTGTGTTTTGTGGTGGTTTTGTGTGTGTGAGTATGGTGTTGGTGGGGTTTTTGTGGGGTTTGTTGGATGTTGTTGTTTTGGTATGTTTGTTGTGTGGGGGGTGTATGGTTGGGTAGGTTTGGGGTGTGGGGGTTGGTGTGGGGTGGTGGGGTGGGGTGTTGTGTTGGGTGTGGGGTTGGGGTGGGTGGGGGGGGGGGGGGGGGGGGGGGGGGTTTGTGTGGATGTGGGGGGGGGGGTGGGTGTTGGGGGTGGGGGGGTTGTGTTTGGGTGTTGGTGGGGGTTGTGGGGGTGGGTTTTGGATGTTTTGGTTGATTGTGTGTTTTGGTGGGGATGGGGAATTGGTGGTTGGGGTTTTGGGGGGTGGTGTTGGTTTTGTGGTTGGATTGGGTGGGGTGGGGTGGGGGGGGGGGGTGTGTTGTGTGGGGGGTGGGGTTTGGGGTGTGGTGGGGTTGGTGGGGTTTTTGGTGTAGGGTGGGTGGGTGGTGGGTTTGGGTGAGTGTTGGTTTTGGGTTTGGGGTTGGGTTGTTGGGTGGGTGGATGTTTATGGTTTGGTGTTGTTTTGGGGGTGGGGTTGGGTGGGTGGGGGTGGGGGGTGTTGGTGGGGTGGGTTTGTTTTGGTGGGTGGGTGTGTGGTTGGTGGTGTGGGGGGGGGGGGGGGGGGTGGGGTGGGGGGGGGTGGGGGGGGTTTGGGGGGTGGTGGGGGTGGTGTTTGGGTTTTTTGGTGGTGTTTGTTGGTGTTGTGGTTGGGTGGGGGGGGGGTGGGGGGGGGGGTGGGGGGGTGGGGTGGGTGGGGTGGGGGGGGTGTTGTGGGGTGGTGTGGGGGTTGTTGGGTGGGTTTTTGTGGTTGGGGTGGTTGGGGGGGGGTGGGGTGGGTTTTTGTGGTGGGGTTGTGGGGGTGTTTGGTGTTGGTTGTGTGTGGTGTGGGGGGTGGTGTGGGGTTGTTTGTGTGTGTGGGTGTGTGTGTTTGGTGTGGGTGGGGGTGGTGGGGGGGGTTTGGGGGGTGGTTGGGGTGTGGGTTGGGTGTGGGGGTGGGTTTTGGTGTGTTGTGGTGGGTGGTTTTTTGGTGGGTTTGGTTGGTGTGTGTGGTGGTGGTGGGGGGGGTGGGGGGGGGGTTGTGTTTGGGGGTTGGGGTGGTGGGGGTGTGGGTTTGGTTGTGGGGGTGGGGGGTGGGGGGGGGTGGGTGTTTGGGGGGTTGTGGGGGTGGGGTGTTGGGGGTTGGGGGGTTGGGGGGTTGGGTGTTGGGGGGTGGGGGTTGTGGGGTTGGGGGGTGGGGGTTGGGGTTGGGGGTTGGGGGGGGGGGTGGTGGGGGGTTGGGGGGTTGGGGGTTGGGGTTGGGGGGTTGGGGGTGGGGTTGGGGGTTGGGGGTTGGGGGGTTGGGTGGGTTGGGGGGTGGGGGTTGGGGGGTTGGGGGTTTTTGGGGGGGTTGGGGGGGTGGGGGGTTGGGGGGTTGGGGGTTGGGGGGTTTGGGGGGGTTGGGGGGTTGGGGGGTTGGGGGGTGGGGGTGTGTGTGGTGGTGTGTGGGTTTTGGTTGTGTGTGTGGTTTGTTTGGTTGGGTTGTGTTGTGTGGTGTGGTGGTTGGGTGTGGGTGTGGGGTGGGGGGTTTGTTGGGTTGTGGTGTGTGTTTTGGGGGTTGTTTTGTGTGTGGGGTGGTGGGTGTGGGTTGGGGTGGGGGGGGGGGGGGTTGTGGGGGTGGTGTGGTGTTGGGTGGGGTGGGGGGGTTTTGGTGGGGGGGTGGTTGGTGTGGGTGGGGGGGTGGGTGTTGGGTTGGTGTTTGTGTGGTGGGGTTTGGTGGTGGGTTTTGGTGTGGGGTTTGGTGGTGGTTTGGTGGTGGGGTTGGAGTGGGTTTGGTGGTGGGGTTTGGTTGGGGGTGGGTTTGGTGTGGGGTTGGTGTGGTTGGTGGTTGGGTTTGGTGGTGGGGTTTGGGTGGGTGGGGTTTGGTGTGGGGTTGGTTGGTGGGTGGTGGTGGGGTTTGGTTTGTGGGGTATTTTGTTGGTGTTGGGGTGGGTGGGGTTTGTTGGGGGGGGTGGGGTTTGTGGGGTGGGGGTTGGTTGGTTGTGTGGGTGGGGTTTGGTGGGTGGGGGGGGGGGGTTGGGGGTGGGGGGGGGGGGGGTGTGTGGGGGGTGTGTTGGGTTGGGGGTGGGGGGTGGGTGGGTGGTGGTGTTTTTTGGTGGTTTTGTGTGGGGGTTGGAGGGGGGGTGTGGTGTTGTGTTGGTGGTTGGGTGTGGTGTGTGGGGTGGTGGGGTGGTGGGTGGTGGTGGGGGGTGGGTGTGTGGGGGGTTTGGTGTGAGTGTTGTGGGTTTGTGTTGTTTGTGTTTGTTATGTTTTTTGGGGTTTTTGGGGGGTGTTTGGGGGGTGGGTGGGGTTGGTGGTTGTTGGGTTGGGGGGGGGTGGGTTTGGGTGTTGGTTTTGGGGTTGGTGGGGTGTTGGTGGGGGGGTTGGTGGGGGGTGTGTGGGGGGGGGTTTGGTGGTGTGGTGGGGTGTGGGGTGGGGGGTGTGGTTTGTTGGGGGGGTGTTTGGGGTGGGGGGGGGTTTGGGGGGGGGTTGGGGTGGTGTTGGGGGGTGTGTGGTGTGGTGTGGGGTGGGGGGGGGGGGTGTTTGGGTGGGGGGGGTGGGGGGGTGGGTGGGGGTTGGGTGGGGGGGGGGGGTGGGGTGGTGGGGGGGTGTGGGGGTTGGGGGGGTTGTGGGTGGGGTGGGTTGTGGTGGGGGTGGTGGTGGTGGTGTGGGGGTGGGGGGTTTGGGGTGTGTGTGGTTGGTTTTGGGTGTGGGGTGGGGGTGTGGGTGGTTTGTGTTTGGGGTGGGGGGGGGGGGTTGGTTGGTTGTTGGGGTGGTTTTGGGGGTTGGGTGGTGTTTGGGTTTTTGGTGTGGTGTTGTTTGGGGGGGGTGGGGGGTGGGGGGTTGTTGGGTGGGGTGGTTTTTTGGGTGTTGGGTGGTTGTGTGGTGTTGTGGGTGGGGTGGGGGTGGGGGGGGGGGGGTGGGGTGGTGGTGGGGTGTGGGTGGGGGGGTGGGGTGGGGGGGGGGGGGGGGGGTGGGGGGTGGGGGGGGGTGGGGGGGTGGTTGGGGGGGGGTGTGTTTTGGGTTGGTTGTTGGGGTGTATTGAATGTTGGATTGGGTTGGGGGGGTTGGGGGGTTGGGGGGTGGGGGTGGGTGGGGGTGTTGGGGGGGTGGGTGTTGGGGGGTTTTTGTGGGGGGGTGTGGGTGGGGGGGGTTGGGGGTGGGGGTGGGGGTTGTTGTGGTTTGGGGTGGGGGGGGGGGGGTTGGGGGGTGGGGGGGGGGTTTGGTGGGGGGGTGGTTGGGTGTTGGTGGGGGGGGGGGGGGGTGGTGTGTGGGTGTTGGGGTTTTTTTTTAGGGTGGGTGTGTTGGTGGGGTTTGGGGTTGTGTTGTTTGGGTTTGGGTGTGGTGGGGGTTGGTGTGGTGTGGGGGGGTGGGTGGGGGTGGGGTTGGGTTTGGGTGGGGTGGGGTGGGTTGGGGGGGGGGGGGGTGGTGGTTGGTGTTGGTGGTTGTGGGGGGGGTGTTTAATGGGGGGTGGTGGGGGTTGGTGGGGGGGGGGGTTGGTGGGTGGGTGTGGTTGTTGGTTGGGGTTGGGGGGTTGGTTTGGGTGTGGGGGTTTGGGGTGGTTTTTGTTTGTGGGGGGGTGGGTGGTGTGGGGTGTGTTGTGGTGTGGTTGTGTGGTTGTGTTGGGGGGGGGGGGTTTGTGGGGGGGTGGGGTGGGTGTTGTTGGGTGGGGGTGGTGGGTGTGGTTTGGGGGGGGTGTGGGGGGTGGGGGGGTGTGTGTGTGGAGTGGGGGGTGGGGGGGGGGTGGGGGGGGGGTTGGTGGGGGGTGGTGTGGGTGTGGGTTTGGGGGGGGGGGGGTGGTGGTTTGGGGTGGGTGGGTTTTTTTTTGTTGGGTGGTGGTGTGGTGGGGGGTGGGGGGGTGGGTGGTTGGTTGGGGTGTGTGGGGGTGTGGGGGTGGTGGGTGGGGGGGTTGTAGGGGTGTGTGTGGTGGTGTGTTGGGGTTTTGGGGGGGGGGGGTGGGGTGGGGTTGGGGGTGGGGGTTGGGGGGTGGGGGGGGGGGGTTTGTTGGTTGTTGGGTGTGTTGGGTGGGGGGGTGTGGTGGGTGTTTGGGTTGTTGGGGTTTTTGGTGGGTGGGGGGGGGTGTGGTTTTGTGTTTTTGGGTGTGGTTTTTTGTTGTGTGGGGTGGGTGTGGGTGGTTGGGGTGGTGTGGTGGTTGTGTGGTGTGTGTTGGGGGGGGGGGGGGGGGTTTGTGGGGGGGGTGGGGTGGGTTTGTTGGGGTGGGGGGGGTGGTGTGGGGTGGTTGGGGGGGGGTGGGGGGTGGGGGGGGTTGGGGTTTGGGGGGGTGTGTTGTGGTGGGTGTGTGTTTTGGGGGTTGGGTGGTGGGTGTGTGTTGGGGGTGGGTTTGGTGTGTGGGTGGGTGGGGGGGGTGGTGGGGGGGTGTGTGGGTGGTGGGGGGGTGGGGTGGTGGGGGGGTGTGGGGTGGTGTGTGTTTGTGGGGGTTGGTGGGGGTGTGTGGGGGGGGGTTGGTGGGGGGGGGGGGGTGTTTTTGTGGGGTGGGGGGGGGGGGGGGGGGGGGGGGGGTTGGTGGGGGTGGTTGTGGGTGTGGGGTTTTTGGGGGGGGGGTGGGTTGGGGGGGGGGGGTGGGTGGGGGGGGGGTTGGGGGGTGGGGGTGGTTGGGGTGGGGTTGGTGTGGGTGGGGTGGGGGGGGGTGGGTGGGAGTGGTGTGGTGTGTGGGTGGTTGATTATTTTTTTGGTGGGGGGTGGTTTTTGGGTGTGGGGGGGTGGGGGTGGGGGGGTGTGGGGTTTGTGTTGGGGGGGGGGTGTGGTGATGTGTGGTTTGGTGGTGGGGGGGGTTGGTGGGGGGGGGGGGGGGGGGGTGGGGGGGGTGGGGGTGTTTGGGGTGTGGGTGGGTGTGGGGGGGGGGTGGGGGGGGGGTGGGTGGTGTGTGTGTGGTTAGGGTGGTTTGTGGGGTTGGGGGGGGGTGGGGTGGGTTGTTGTGTTGTTGGGGGGGGGGGAGGGGGGGGGGGGGGGGGGGTTGGGTGTGGGTGGGGGGGGGGGTGGTGTGTGGTGTGTTTGGTTTTGTTGGGGTGTGTAGTGGGGTTGGGGTTGGGTTGGAGGTGGGGTTGGGGGTTTGGGTTGTTTGTGTGGTTGGGGGGGGTGTTGTGTTGGTGTTTTTGTGTGTTGTGGGGGGGGTTTTTGTGGGGTTGTTTGGTTGGTGGTGTGGATTGGGGTGTGTTGGGTGTGGTTGGGGGTGTGGGTTGGGGTTTGGTGGGGGTTGGTGGGGGTGGGGTGGGGGGGGTGGGTGGGGTTTTGTGGTTGTTTTTTTTTTGGGGGGTGTGGGTGGTTGTGTTTTGGTGGGGTGGGTTTTTTTTGTGGGGGGTGGTGGGGGGGGGGGGGTTGAGGGTGGGGGGGGGGGGGGGGGGGGGTGGGGTGTGGGGTGGTGGGTGGGGTTGGGGTGGGGGGGGGTGGTGGGAGGTGGGGGGGGTGGGGGGGGGGGGGGTGGGTGTTGGTGGGGGGGGGGGTGGGTGGGTGTGGTGGGGGGGGGGTGGTGGGGGGGGTGGGGGGTGTTGTGGTTGGTGGTGGTGTGTGGTTTTGTTGTTGGTGGTGTTGTTGGTGGTTGGTTGTGGTTGGGTGTTGTTGTTGTTGGGGTGGTGTTGTGGTTTGGTGTGGTGTTGTTGTGTTTTTTTGTGGTTGGAGTGGTGATGTTGGGGGTGTGTTGTGGATGGTTGTTTTTTGTGGTTGTGGTGTTGTTGTTGGTTTGGGGTTTTTTGTTGTTGTGTGGTGTTTGTTGTTGGTGTTGTGGTTGGTTGGTGTTGTGGTTGGTGTTTATGTTGTTATGGGGTTTTTTGTGGTTGTTGTAGGAGTGGTTGGGGGGTTTGTTGTGGTTGGGGAGTTTTTGTGGTAGGGGGGTTTTTTTTTGTTGGGTGTTGTTGTGGTGGGGGGTTTGTTTTGGGTTGGGGGGGGGGGGTGGATAGGGGGTGGGGGGGTGTGTGTGGGGGTTTTTTGTTGGGGGGGTTGGGGGTGTGGTGTGGGGGGGGTGGGTTGGGTGGTGGGGGGTTGGGGTGTGGGGGTTTGGTGGTGTGGTTGTGTGTTTGGTTGTGTGGTGGTGTGTTGTTGGTTTGTGGTGTTGGTGGGTGTGGTGTGGTGGTGGTTGTGTGGGTGGGTGGTGTGGGTTGGTGGGGGGGGTTGGGGGGGGTTGGGTGGGGTGTGTGTTGGGGTGTGTGTGGTGTGTGTTGGTGTGTGTGTGGTGGTGTTGGTGTTGTGGTTTGTGTTGAGTGTGTGGTTTGTGTGTGGTGGTGTGTGGGGTGTGTGTGTGTGTGTGTTGGTTGTGTTGTGTGTGTGGGGTGGGGTGTGGTGTGTGTGTGTGTGTGGTGTGGTGTGTGTGTGTGTTGGTGTTTTGTGTGTGTGGTGTGGTGTGGTGTTGTGTGTGTGTTGGTTTTGGTGTTGTGTTGTGGTTTGTGTGTGGTTGTGTGTGTGTGTGTGGTTTGTGGTGTGTGTGGGTGTGTGGTGGTGTGTGGTGGTGAGTTGTGGGGTGTGTTTGGTGTTGTGTGTGTGTTGTGTGTGTGGTGTGTGTGGTGTGTGTGGTGTGTGTGGTTTTGTGGTGATGGGTGTGTGTGGGGTGGGGGGGGGGTGGGGGGGTTGTGGGGGGGGTTTGGGTGGGGGGTTGGGATTGGGGTTTTGGGTTGTGGTTGGGTGGTGGGGTGTGGGGGGGGGGTGTGGGTGGGTGGGTGGTGGTTGGGGGTGGGTGGGGGTGGGTGGGGGGTTGGGGTGTTGGTGGGTGGTTGGGGGGGGGGGGGGGGTGGTGGTGGGGGGTGGGTGGGTTGGGTGGGGGGTTGGTGGTGGGTGGGGGGTTGTGGGGGGTTGTTGGGTGGGGGGGGTGTGGGGGGGGGTTGGGGGGGGAGGGTTTGTGGGGGGGGGTTGTGGGGGGGGGTGTGTGGGTTGGGGGGGGGGGGTGTGGTTGTGTGTGTGTGGTGTGTGTGGTGTGTGTGTTTGTTGTGTGTGTTGTTGTTTGTGTGTGTGTGTGTTGGTGTGTGTGGTGTGTTTTGGTGTGGGGGGGGTTGGGTTTGGGGTGTTGGTGGGGTTGGTGGGTGGGGGTGGGGGGGGGTGGTGGTGGGGGGGGTGGGGTGGTGGGTGTTGGTGTGTGGGGGGGGGTGTGGGGGGGGGGGGGGGGTGTGGGTGGGGTGGGGGGGGGGGGGGGTGGTGGGGGGGGTTAGGTGTTGGGTTTGGTTGGGGTGTGGGTGGGGGGTGTGTTGGTTGTTGTTTGTTGTTGGGTTGGTTTGTTTGGTTGGTGGGGGGTGGGGTTTGGTGTTTGTGTTTGGTGTTGTTGTGGTTGTTGTGGGTGTGGGTGGGTGTTGGGGGTTGGGGGGGGGGTGTTGGGGGTGTGTTTGGGGGTGGTTTGTGGGGGTTTTTGTTGGGGTGTGGGTTGGGTGTGTTGTGTAGGGGTGGTGGGGGTGGGGGGGTGTTTGGGGGGTGGGGTTGTGTTTGGGGGGGTGTGGTTGTTGTTTGGTTGTTGGGGGGGTGTGGGTTGGGGGGGGGGGGTGGTTGGGGGTGGGGGGGGTGTGGGGGTTGGTGTGTTTGGGGGGTGTGTGTGGTTGGGTGGGTTGTGGGTGGGTTTGTGTTGGTTGTGGTGTGGTGGGGGGGTAGAGTATTGGTTATAGTGGGGTGGATGGGTGTGGGATGGTGATGGGTGGTTGTTGGGGGTAGGTGGGAATTGTAGATAGTGGTGTGGGGGTGTTGGGTGGGGTGGGGGTGGGTGTGGGGGGGGGGGGGGTAGGTGTGGGGTTGTTTTTTGTGGGTGGGTGGTTGTGGTGAGTGGGGGGGGTTTTGGGGGTGGTTTTTGGGGGGTGTGGTGGGGGGGTGGTTGGGTTTTTTTGGTGGGTGTTGTTTATTAGTTTGTTTTGTGTGTTGGTGTGTGTTGGGTTTTTATTGGTTTGTGGTGGGGGTTTGGGGGGGTGGGGGGTGGGGGTGTGTGTGTGGGGTTGTGGGGTGGATTGGGTTGGGGGGGTGGGGGGTTTGGTGGTTGGAGGGGGGGGTGGGTTGTTGTGGGGGGTTGTGTGGTTTGTGGTTGGGGTGTTTTGGGGGGGTTTGTGAGGGGTGTGGTGTTGGGTGTGGTGGGGTGGGGTGTGTGGGGGGGGTGTGGTGGTGGGTGTGGGTTGTGGGGGGTGGGGTTGTGTGTGTAGTTGTGGTGTGGTGGGTTGGGGGGGGGGGTTTGGGGGGGTGGTTGGTTGTTGTGGGGGGGTGTTTTGTTTGTTGTGGAGTTGGGGTTTTTTGTGGGGGGGGGGGTGGGTGGTGTTTGGTGTTGGGGGGGGTGTGGGTGGGGTTGGTGTGGTGGGTGGGGTTGGGGGGGGGTTTGGGGTGGGGGGGGGTGTGGTGGGGTTGTTTGGTTGGTGGTGGTGGGTGTGGGGGGTGTGTGTTGGTGGTGGTGGTGGGGGGGGGGGGGGGTTGGGGGGGGTTGTGGTGGGGGTGGGGTGGGGGGGTGTGTGTGTGGTGGGTGTTGGTTGGTTATTGGTTTTTTGGTTGTTGTGTTGTGGGTGGTGGGGAGTGTGTGTTGGGGGGGGGTGGGGGGGGGGTGGTGTTGTGGTTTGGTGGGGGGGGGGGGGTGTGGGGGGTGGTTGTTTGGTGTTTGTTTTGGTTGGGTGTGTGTTGTTGAGAAAGAGGGTAGGGTGGGAAGGGGTGGTGGAATGATGGTATGTGGTGTGGAGGGTAGTTGTGGGGGATTTAAAGTTGTTTGTAATTAGAGTATTGTGAGTTTAGGATGGGGGGTAGAGGGGGGGGGTGATGGGGGGATTGAGGGGGGTTTTTGGGGGTGGGGATTTTGAATTGGGTATGTAGGGGAAGTTGGTTGTTTATGTGATGGAGTATGGGAGATATGGGGGGTTGGATATTAGGGTTTTATGGGGGGAGATGGGGTGTAATTTTGGGGGTGTGTTTGTTTGGGGTAGGGGGAGGGGTTGTTGGTGTGGGGGGTGTGGGAGGGGGGGGGGGGGTGGTGTTGTGTTGGGTATTGTGAGGTATATATTTAGGGTTTTTTTTGTGGTGGGGGATTTTTTTTGTTGTGTGTTTGTGGTGGGTGGTGTTTGGTTTGGGTTTGGGGTGGTAGTGGTATGGTGGGTTGTTTAATGGGTGGGTTGTTTGTGTGGTTTTGGGTTTTGGTGTTGGGGTTTGGTGTTTGTGTGTTTGAGTTTTTGGTTGGTTTTTTGTTTTTGGGGGTAGGTGGTTGGGTTTGTGATTGGGGGTGGTGGGGGGGTGTTTGGTTGGTGGGTGGGGTGTGGGTTGTGTTGTTGGTGGGTTGTTGGGGGGGTTGGTGGGGTGGGGTGTTGTGGTGTGGGGGGGGGGTATTTGTTTTATTGGGGGTGGGGGTGGGGGAGGAGGGGAGGGGTGGGTTGGTTGGTGATGTGTGTTGGAGGTGGGTGGGTGGGTGTGGTGTTGGTGGATGGTGTTTGGAGGATTGGTTTTTTAGGGGGGTGGTTTTGGGTGGGGGGGTTTGGGGGGGGGTTGTTGTTGGGTTGGGTTTGGGGGGGGGGGGTGTGGGGGGGGGGGGGGTGTGTTTGTGGGTGGGGGGGTTGGGGGTTTGGTGTGGTGGTGGTTGGGGGTGGGTGTAGGTGTTGGTGTTGGATGGGGTTTGTGTTGTGTTGTTGTTGTGTTGTTTGTTGGGGGTTGTGTTGGGGTGGGGTGGTGTGGGTGGGTGGTGGGGTGGGTGTGGTGTTTTTGTGGGTGGGGTGGTGTGGTTGGAGGGGGGGGGGTTTGGGGGGGGGGGGGGGGGGGTGGGGGTGGGGGGGGTGTTGGTTTGGGGTTTGGTGGTGGGGGGGGGGTGGTGTTTGGGTGGGTTTTGGTGTGGTTTGTTTTTGGTTTGTGGGTTGGGGTGGGGGGGGGGGGGGTGGGGGGTGGTGGTGGGGTGGGGGGGTGTTGTGGTTGGTTGGGGGTGGTTGGGTGGGTTGTGTTTGTGGTTGGTGTTGGGGGGGTGGGTGGGGTGGGGTTTTGTTGGTTGGGGGGGTTGGGGGGGGTTGGTGTTGGTTGTGTGGGGTGTGGGGGGGGGTGGTGTTGGTTGTTTGTGTGTGTTGGGTTTGTGTGTTTGGGGTGGGGGGGTGGGGTTGTGGGGGGGTGGGTTTGGGTGGTTTTTTTGGGGTTGGTTTTTGGTTTGGGGTTGTGGTGGGGGTGTGGGGTGGGTGTGTGTGTGTGTTGGTTGTTGTTGGGGGGTATGGAGGTTTTTTTGGTGGGGGGGGGTGTGTTGGGTGGTGGGTGTGTGGGTGGTGGTGGGGGTGGGGGGGGGGGGTTGTTATTGGGGTTTGGGGTTGTTGGTTTTTGGTTGTTGGGGTGGGTGTGAGGGGTGGGGGGGTGGGGGGGGTGTTGGTGTTGGGGGTTTGGGGGTGGGGGTTTGGGGGGTTTGGTGGTTGGGGGGTAGTGTGTTGGGGTGGTTGGGGGTTGGGGGTTTGGGGTGGGGTTGGGGTGTGGGTTGGGGGGTTTGGGGGGTTGGGGGTTGGGGGGTAGGGGGGGTTGGGGGTTGGGGGTTTGGTGGGTTTGGGGTTGGGGTTGGGGGGGGTTGGGGGGGGGTTGGGGGGGTTGGGGGGTGGGGGTTGGGTGGTGGGGGGTGGGGGTTTTTTGTGTTGTGGGTTTTGGGTTTGTTGTGGGGGGGTGTTGTGGGGGTTGTGTGGGTTGGGGGGTTGGGGGTTGGGGGGTTGGGGGTGTGTGTGGGTGTGTTTGTGGGTTGGGTTGTGTTGGTGTTTGGTTGTGTTGGTTGTGTTTTGTTGTGTGTGTGGGGTTGGGTGTGTGTGGTGGGGTTGTTGGGGTTTGTGGGGTGGGGTGTTGTTGGGGTTTGGGTTGTGGGTGTGGGTGTGGGTTTGGGTGGGGGGGGGGGGTTGTGGGGTGGGTGTGGTGTGGGGGTGGGTTGGGGGGGGGTGTGGTGGGGGGTTGGTTGGTGTGGGGTGGGTGGTGGGTGTGTGGGTTGGTGGTTGTGTGTGTGTTTGGTGTGGGGTTTGGTGGTGGGGTTTGGTGTGGTGTGGTGGTGGGGTTGTGGTGGGTTTGGTGGTGGGTTGGTTGGGGTTGGGGTTTGGTGGTGGGGGGTTAGTGGTGTGGGGTTGGTGTGGTTTGTGGGGGTTTGGTGTTGGTTTGTTGGGGGGTGGGGGTTTGTTGTGGGTGGGGTTGGTGGTGGGGTTTGTGGGTGGTGTTTGGTGTGGTTTGGTGGTGGGTTTGGTGGTGGGGTTTGGTGGGTGGGGGGTTGGTGGTTTGTTGGGTGGGGTTTGGTGGTGGGGGGGGTGGGGGTGGGGGGGGGGGGGGTGGTGGGGGTGGGTTGGGTGGGGTGGGGGGGTGGGGGTGTTTTGTGTGTTGGGGGTGGGTGTGGGGGGGGTGGTGGGGGGTTGTGGGGTGGGTGGTGTGTGTTGGGGTGGTGGGTGTGGTGGGGGGGGTTGGGGGGGGGGTTGGGTTGTTGGGGGTTGTTTGGAGGTGTGGGGGTTGTATTTTGGGGGGTTTGTTGGGGGGTTTTGTGGTTGGGTTGGGTGGTTGAGTGGGTTGGTGGGGGGTGGGGGATTGGGTGTTGGGGTTGTGGGGGGGGGGTTTGTGTGGGTGTTTGGTGGTGGGGGGTTGGGTGGGGGTGGTGTGTGGGGGGGGGGGGGTGTGTGGGTGGTGTGGTGGGGGGTGTGGGGGGGTGGGGGTTGATGATTGGGGGGGTTTTGGGGTGGGGGGGGGTTTGGGGGGGTTGGGGTGTTGTGGTTGTGGGGGTGGTGTTGGGGGTGGTGGGGGGGGTGGGGGGGGTGTTTGGGGGGGGGGGGGGTTGGTGGTGGTGGGGTTGGGGGGGTTGGGGTGGGGGGGGGGGGGTGGGGTGGTGGGGGGGGTGGGGGGTTGGGGGGGGGTTGTGGGTGGGGTGTGTGGGTGGGGGGTGGTGTGGTGGGTGTGGGGGGTGGGGGTGTTGGGTGTGGTGGGGTTGGTTTTGGGGGTGTGTGTGGGTGTGGGTGTTTGTGTTTGGGGTGGGGGGGGGGGGGGGGTTGGTGGTGGTTGGGTGGGTTTGGGGGTTGGGTGTGTGGTTGGTGTGTTTGGGTTTGGTGTTGTTTGGGGGGTGGGGTGGGGGGGGTGGGTTGTGGGGGGGGTTTTTTGGGGTTGGGTTTGTGGGGTGTGTGGTGGGGGGGGGGGGGGGGGGGGGGGGGGGTGGGGTGGTGGTGGGTGTGGTGGGGGGGGGGGGGGGGGGGGGGTGGGGGGGTGGGGGGGGGTGGGGGTTGGGGGGTTTTTGGGGAGGGTGGGTTGGGTGTGGTTGGGGGTGGGGTGGGGGGTTGGGGGGGTTGGGGGTGGGGGGGGGGGGTGTGTTGGGGGTGGTGTTGGGGGTGTTTTGGGGGGGTTGTGGGTGGGGGGTGTGGGGGTTGGGTGGGGGTTTTGGGGTTGGGTGGGGGGGGGGGGTTGGGGGGGTGGGGGGGGTTGTTTGGGGGGGTTGTGGGTGTGTGGTGGGGGGGGGGGGGGGTGGTTTTTGGGGTGTTGGTTTTGTTGTTGGTGGTGGTGTGGGTGGGGTGTGGGTGGGGGTTTGGGTTTGGGTGTGGTGGGGGTTGTGGTGGTGTGGGGGGGGGGGGGGTGGGGGGTGGGGTGGGGGTTTTGGGTGGGTGGGGTGGGGTTTGGGGGGGGGGGGGGGGGTGTGGTTGGTGTGGTGGTTGTGGGGTGTTTGGTGGGTGGGTGGGGGTTGGTGGGGGGGGGTGGTGGGGGGGGTGGTGGTTGTTGGTTGGGGGTTGGGGGTGGTTGTGTGGGGGGGTTGGGGTTGGTGTGTTTGTTTGTGGGGGTTGGGTGGTTGGGGTGTTGTGTTGGTGTGGGTGGTGTTTGGGGGGGGGGGGGGTTTGTGGGGGGTGGGTGGGTTTGGTTGGTGGGGGTGTGTGGGTGTTGGGGGGTGGGGGGTGGGGGGGGGGTGTGTGTGGTGGTGGTGGTTGGGGGGGGGGGGGGGTGGGGGGGGTTTGTGGGGGGGGTGGTGTGGGGTTTGTTGTGGGGGGGGGGGGGGGGGGTGGTTGTGTGGGGTGGTTGGGTTTTGTTTGTTTGGGGTGGGTGGTGTGTGGGGGGGTGGGGTGGGGTGTTTGGTTGGGTGTGTGGGGTGTGGGGTGGTGTGGGGGTGGTTGGGTTGTGGGTGGTTGTGTGTGGGTGTTGGGGGGTGGGGGGGTGGGTGTGGGGGGTTGGGGGGGTGGGGGGGGGTTGTGTTGTTGGGGGTGTGTTGGTGGGGGGGTGTGGGTGGGGGGTTGGGGGTGGGTGGGGGTTGTTGGTGGGTGGGGGGGTGGGTGGTGTGTGTGGTGTTGGGTGTGTTGGTTTTTTGTGTGGGGGGGTGTGGTTGGTGGGGGGGGGTGGTTGTGTGTGGTTGGGGTGGTGTGTTGGGGGGGGGGGGTTTGTGGGGGGTGGGTGGTGTTGGTTGGTGGGGGGGGGTGTGTGTGTTGGGGGGGGGGTGGGGGGTGGGGGGGGGGTTGGGGTTTGGGGGTGGTGTTGTGTGGTTGTTGTTGGGGGTTGGGGGTGGGTGTGGGTTTTTGGGTGGGTTTTGGGTGGGTGGGGTGGTGGGGGTGGTGGGGTGTGGTGGGTGGGGGGTGGGGTGGTGGGGGGTGGTGGGGGTGGTGGGGGTTGTGTGGGTGGTGGTGGGGGGGTTTGGGGGGTTGGTGGGGGTGTTTTTGTGGTGGGGGGGGGGGGGGGGGGGGGGGGGGGGGTTGGTGGGGGGTGGGTTGGTGGTGTGGGGTTTTGTGGGGGGGGGGTTGGGGTGTGGTGGGGGGGGGGGGGGGGGGTGGGGGGGGGTTGGGGGTGGGGGTGTTGGGGTGGGTTGGTGGTGGGTGGGGGGGGGGGGGTGGTTGGGTGGTGTGTGGTTGTTGTTTTTTGTTTGGGGGGGGGGGGGGGGGGGGGGGGGGGGGGGGGGGGTGTGGTGTTGGGGGGGTTGTGTGTGTGTGGTGGGGTGTGTGGGGGGTTTGTGGGTGGGGTGGGGGGGGGGGGGGGGGGGGTGGGGTTGTTGGGGTGGTGGGTGGGTTGGGGGGGGGGGGTGGGGGGGGGGTGGGGTTGTGTGTGGGGTGGGGGGTTGTGGGGGTGGGGGTGGGGGTGGTGTTTTGGGTGGGGGGGGGGGGTGGGGGGGGGGGGGGGTTGGTTGTGTGTGGGTGGGGGGGTGTGTGTTTGGTGTTTTGGTGGGTGGGTTGGGGGGGTGGGGGGTGTGGTTGGGGGGTTTGGTTTGTTTGTGGGGGGGGGGGGGGGGGGTTGGTGGTGGTGTGTTTTGTTTGGGTGGGGGGTGGTGTTGGGGTTGTTTGTGGGGGGGTGGTTTGTGTTGTTGGTGTGGTTGGGGGTGTGTTGGGGGTGTGGGGGTTGGTGGGGGTGGGTGGGGGGGGTGGTGGGGGTGGTGGTGTTTGTTTTTTGTGTTGGGTGTGGGTGTTGTGTTTTGGTGGGGTGGTTTGTTTTTTGGGGGGTGGTGGGGGGGGGTGGTGGGGTGGGGGTGGGTGGGGGGTGGGTGGGGGGGGGGTGGGGGTTGGGTGGGGGGGTGGTGGGTGGTGGGGGGGGGTGGGGGGGGGTGGGTGGTGGGGGGGGGGGGGGGGGGGGGGGGTGGGGTGGTGGGGGGGGGGGGGTGGGGGGTGGGGGGGGGTTGGTTGTGGTTGGTGGTGGTGTGGTGGTGTGGTTGGGTGTGGTTGGTTTGGTGGTGTGTGGTTGGTGGTGTTTTTGGTTTGTGGTTTTGTGGTTGGGGGGTGTGGTGTGGGTTGGTGTGTTTTGGTTTGGGGGTGGTGGTGTGGTGGTGGTGGTGGTTTGTTGGTTGGTGTTGTGGTTGTGGTGTTTGTGGTTGGTGGTTTTTGGTGGTTGGTGTTGTGGTTGGGTGTTTTTGGTTGGTGTTTTTGTTGTGGTGTTGTTTGTGTTGGGGGTGTTTTTGTGGTGTGTTTGTGGTTGTGTGGTGGTTGTGTTGGGTTGGTTTGTGGTTGGTTTGTTGTGGTTGGGGGTGGTGTTTGGTGTGGGGTTTGTGGGGTTGTGTTTGGGGGGGGGGGGGGGTGGGTTTTGGGGTGGGGGTGGTTGGTGGGGGGGTTGTGGTGGGGGGGGTGGGGAGGGTTGGGGGGGGAGTGGGGGGTTGGTGTGGTGGGGTGGGTGGGGTGTGGGGGTTTGGTGTGTGGGGGTTGGGTTTTTGGGTTTGTGTGGGGTTTTTTGTTGTTTGTGGGGGTTTTTTGTGGTTTTGTGTGGTGTGGTGTTTTGTGGGTTGGTGTTGGTGGGGTGGGGGGGGTTGGGGGGGGTTTGTGGTGTGTGTGTGGGTAGGTAGTGTGGGTGTGTGTTGTGTTGGGGGGGTGTGTGAGTAGGGGGTTTGAATGTGTGTGTGTGTGATGATATGGGATAGAGAGGGGGTGAGAGAGTGGAGTGTTGTAGGGGTGTGTGTGGTATGTGTGATGTGGGTTGTTGGAGTGTAGGGTGATGGGTGTTGAGGGTGTGTGTGTGGTGTGTGTGTTGGTGTTTATGGGTGTTGTTGGGGTTTGTGGTGTGGTTGTGTGTGTGGGTGTGTGTGGGTGTGTGTGGGGGTGGTGTGTGTGGGGTGTGTTGGGGTGTGTGTGTGTGTTGTGGTGTGTGTGGTGTGTGTGGGGGGTGTGTGTGGGGGTTGTAGGTGTTTGTGTGGTGAGTGTGGGTGAGTGAGATGGGTGTGTGTGGTAGTGATGTGTGGGTGTTGTGGTTGTGTGTGGTGTGTTGGGGTGTGTGTGGTGTGTGTGGTTGTGTGGTGTTTGTTTTGTGGTGGGGGTTGGGGGTTGGGGTGGTTGTTGTGGGGGGGTGATATTGGGTGGGGTGTGGGTGGTGTTGGGGTTTGGTTGTGGGATGGGGGTTGGGGTGGGGGTGTGGTGGGGGGGGGTGTGGGTGGGGGTGGGGGGGGTTTTGGGGGGGGGGGGGGTTTGGTGGGTGGGGGTTGGGTGTAGGGGGGGTAGTTGTTTGTGTTGTTGTTTGTTGGTTTTGTTGGAGTTGTGGGGTGGGGGATGGTGAGGGTTGGAGGGTGGGTGGGGGGGTTGTGTGGGGTTTGGGTAGATATGGGGGTTGTATGTGTTAGGGGGTTATGGGGGGTTAGATGGGGGTGATGGGGGTTTGTATGGATTAGGGTTGTTGTGGGGGGTTGGGGGGGTGTGTAGGGGTTTGGGGGGGGGGGGTGTGAGGGTTGTTTTGTTATATGTTATATATATAGATATTTTTATTTTTATTTTTTATGTGGATTTATAGTTATATTTGTTTTATTTGATATTGAGTTATAGGGGGGGGGGGGGTAAGGGGGGTAGGGGGGGGTATGGATGTGTGTGTTGGGGGGTTTGGGGTGGGGGGGGTTGGGTGTTGGGTGGGGGGTGTTGATGTGGGGTGTGTTTGGTTATGGGGGGGGGGGGTGGGGGTGGGGGGGGGGGGTGGTGTTGGGTGGGGGTGGGGTGGGGGTTTTGTATGGTTGGGTTGGTTGGGGGAGGAGGGGGGGGTTGGTTGATGGATTATGTTTGGGTTGGGGGGGTTTTGATGGGTTTGGTTGATTGTTGGAATGGTGGGTGGGGTGTTTGGTGGGTGTGTTGTTATGGTGTTGTTGGGTTTTTTGGTGGGTTGTTGGTTGTTAGTGGGGTGTGGTGTTTTTGTGTGGGTTTTGTTTTAGTATTGGGTGTATTTTTTTGGGGAGGGGGTTTATTGTTGGGGTTTGTGTATTGGGTTTGTTTTGGGTTGGGGTTGTGGGGGGGGGGGGTTTGTTTGGTGGGGGTGGGGGGATTGTATGGGGGGGGGTTGTGTGTTTGTGGTTTGGTGTGTTTGGTGGTTTGGTTTGGGTTGGGGGGGTTGGGTGGGTTGGGGGTGGGTTGTGGTGGGTGTTGGTGTGTTGGGGGGGTGGTGGTGTGGGTTGGGGTGGTTGTGGTGGTTTTTTGGTTGTGGTGTGGTGGGGGGGGTTGTGTTGGGTTTTTTGGGGTGGGGGGGGGTTGGGGTGGGGGTGGTTGGGGGTGGGGGGTTGGTTGGGTGTGGGTGGGGGGGTGGGGTGGGGGGTGGGGTGTGGGGGGGGGGTGTGTGGGGTGTATGGTTTTGGTGGGGGGGGTAGGTTGTGGGGTGGGTTTTGGGGTGTTTTTGGGGGGGGGGTGGGTGTGTGTTTTGGTGGGGTGTGTTTAGTGTGTTGGTTGTGGTTGGTGGGGTGGGTGTGGGGGGTTTGTGGTTTGTGTGGTTTGGGTGGGGTGTGTGGGGGGGGTGTGTGGGGGTGTGGGGGGTGGTTTGTTGGGGTTGGGGGGTTTGGGTGGGTGGTGGGGGGGGGTGGTTGGTGTGGTGGTTGTGTAGGTTTTGAGGTGGGGGGGTTGGTTGTGGTGGGGGTGTGGTGGGTTGGGGGGGGTTGGTGGGTGGTGTGTGGGGGTGGGTGTTGGGGTGGTTGGGTGGTTGTGGGGGGTTGAGGTGTGTTTTTTGTGGTGGGTGTGTGGGGGGGTTTGGTGGTTGTGGGGTGTTTGGGTGGTGTTTTTTAGTGGTGTGGGGTGGTTTTTGTGGGGGGGGGGGGGGGTGGTGGGGTTTGGGTGTTGGGGGGGTGTTGTGGTGGTGTGGTTGGTGGTTGGGGGTTGGTGGGTGGGGGGGGGGGGGGGTTGTGGTTGTGGGTTTTTGTGGTTGGGTGGGGGGGGTGGTTTGGTGGGGGGTGTGTGTGTTGTGGTGGTGGGGTTGGGGGGTGTTGGGGGGGGTTGTGGTGGTGGGGGGTGGGTGTGGTGGGTGTGTTTTGTTGGGGGTATGTTGGTGTTTGGGATTGGGGTTGGGGGGAGGGGTTGGTGTGGGTTGGTGGGGGGGGGGGGTGGGGGGGGTGTTTGTTGGTGGTTTGGTGGGGGGGGTGTGTGGGGGTTGGGTGTGTTTTGTTGTTTTTAGGTTTGGGGTGTGTTTGTTGTTGTTGTGGTGGGTGGTGTTGGTGGTGTGTGGGGTGTATGTGGGTTGTTATGTTGTGGGGTGTTTTTGTTGTGTTGGGTGTTTTGGTGTGGGGGGGGGTTGTGGGGTGGTTGGGGGGGTGTTTGGGGGGGTGGGTGGGGGGGTTGTGGTTTTGTTGTTGGGTTGGGTTGGTTAGGGTTTGGGTGGTTGTGTGGGTTGGTTTGGTGGGGGGGGTGTTGTGGGGTGGTTTGGGGGGGGGGGGGTGGGGGGTTGGTGGGGGTGTTGGGGGGGGTGGGGGGTGGTGGGGTGGGTTGGTTGGTTGGTTTGGGTTTGGTTGTGGGGTTTGTTTTGGTGTTTGTGTGGGGGTGGTGTTTGTTTGGGTTGTGGGGGTGTGGTTGGGTGGGTTTGGTTTGGTGGTGGTTTGTTGGTGGGGGTGGTGGGTGTGTGGGTGGGGGGTTGGGTTTTGGTTGTGTTTATGGTGTTGTGTGTTTGTTTTTGTGGTTGTTGTTTTGGGGTTTGTTGTAGGGTGTGTTGGGGGGGGGTTTGGGTTTTTTTGTAGGTTGGATTTGGTGTTAAGTTTATTGTAGTGGGGGGGGAAGTTGTTGGAGGGTTGGTGGGTTTGGTGGGTGGGGGAAAAGTTTGAATAGGGGTGGGGGTGGGGAGGGGGAGGTATGGTTGGATGTGTGTGTAAGAGAATATTTATAGGAGTTTTGTTTAGGATTGAGGTGTTAAGGATAATGGATGAATTTGAAAAAATGTGGGGGATGGGGAAAAGGAGGGGTTGGGTAATGGGGGGGGTGGTAGAATGGAGAGGGGAAGTTAAAGGGGTGGGGTGTGGAGTTGTGTGGGGGTGGGAGAGATATTGGGTTGTTTGGAATGGAGATGAGGGGTTGTGGTTGATGTGATTAAGGGAATTGTAGTTGGGGGGTGTTGGGAAATGGGTTGGGAGATAGGGGGGGGTAGATGTTGAAGGGAAAGAAAGGGTAATGTTTGGGGAAGTATATGGTTAGGTTTGGTTATGTGATGTTTGGTGTTGAGTGTGGGTGTAGTGGGTGGGTTGTTGTGTTGGTGTGTGTGTTGGGTTGGGGTGGTGGGGGGGGGAGGGGGTGGGGGGGGGGGGGGGTGGTTGGGGGGGGTTTTGGTTGGGTGTTGGGTGTGGGTTGGGGTTTTGGGGTGTGTGTATGGGTTGGGGGGTTGTATGGGGTGTGTTGGTGGTTGGGGAGGGGGTGGGGGGGGGGGTGGGGGGTGGGGTGGTGGGGGGGTGGGGGGTGTAGTGTGGGTGGTGTGGGGGTTGTTGTGTGTGTTGTGTTTTTTGTTTGTTGTGTTGTGGGGGTGGTGGGTGGGTTTGTTGTTGTGGGGGGGTGTGGGGGGGGTTTTGGTGTTGGGTTAGTGTGGTGTGGGGGGGGGGGGTGTTTTGTTTGGGATTTTTGTTTTGGGTGTGTGTGATTTGGTTGGGGGGGGGTGTGTGGGTGGGGGGGATTGGGGGTGGTTGTGTGGTTGGGTTGTGTGTGGGTGTGTTGTGTTTGGGTGTGTTGTGGGATTGGTTGTTATGTTGGTGGGTGTTGGTGGTGGTGGGTGTGTTTGGGTGGTGGGGGGTTGGGGGGGGTGTTGTGTTTGGGGGGGTTGGGGTGTGTGGGGTTGGTTGGTTTGGGTGTGTTGGGGGGGGGTGGGGGGGGGGGGGTGGGTGTTGGGGGTTGGGGGTGGGGGTTGGTGGATGGGGGTTGGGGTTTTGGGGGTTGGGGGGTTGGGGGTTGGGGGTTGGGGGGTGGGGGTTGGGGGTTGGGGGGTTGGGGGTTAGGGGGGGGGGGTTGGGGGTTTGGGGGGGTTGGGGGTGGGGGGTTGGGGGGATGGTGGTGGGGTTGGGGGTTGGGGGGTTGGGGGGTTGGGGGGGGGTTGGTGGGTGGGGGGGTTGGGGGGTTGGGGGTTGGGGGGGTTGGGGGTTTGGGGGTTGGGGGGTTTGGGGGTGGGGGGTAGGGGGTTTGGGGGGTTTGGGGTTGGGGTGTTGGGGTTTTGTGGTTGGTGTGTGGGTTTGGGTTTGTGTTGTGGTTTTGGTTGTTGGTTGTTGTTTGTGTGTGTGGGTGGGTTGTGTGGTGGTGGGGTTGTTGTTGTGGGTGTGTTTTGGGTGTTGTGTGTTGGGTGTGGGTGTGGGTTTGTGGGGGGGGGGGTTGTGGGGGTGGGGTGTGGTTTGTGGGTGGGTGGGGGGGGGGGGTGTGTGGGGGGGTGGGTTGGTGTGGGTGTGGGGGGTGGGTGTGTGGGTTGGTTTGTTTTGTGGTGGGGTTTGGTGTGGGGTTTGGTGGTGGGGTTTGGTGGTGGGGTTGGGGTGGTGGGGTTGGTGGTGGGTTTGGTGGTGGGGTTTGGTGGTGGGTTTGGTTGGGTGTTGGTGTGGGGTTTGGTGTGGTTTGGTGGTGGGTGGTGGTGGGTTTGGTGTGGGGGTTTTGGTGGTGGGGGTTGGTGTGGGGGGGGTTTGGTGGGGTGGGTATGGTGGTGGGGTTTGGTGGGTGGGGGTTTGGTGGGAGGGTGGTTTTTGAGTGTGGGGGGGTTGTGGGTGTGTGTGGGTGGGGTTTGTGGTGGGGGGGGGTGGGGTGGGGGGGGGGGGGGGGTGGTGGGGGGGTGGGTGTGGGTGGGGTGGGGGGTGGGGGTGTTTTGGGGTGGGTGGGGGTGGGGGTGGGGGGGTGGTGGGGGGGTGTGGTGTTGGGGTGTGTTGGGTGGTGTGTGGGTGGTGGTGGTGGGGGGGGGGTGTGGGGGGGGGTTGGGGTTGTGTGTGTGGGGGGTTGGTGTGTGGTGGTGTGGGGTAGTTTTTTGGGGTTTGGGGGGGGGGTTGGGTTGGGTGGGTGGGTGGGTTTGTGGGTTGGGGGGGGGTGGTTTTGGTGTTGGTTTGGGGTGGGTGGGGGGTGGTTGGTGGGGGGGGTTGGGTGGGGGGGGGTGTGTGGGGGGGGGGTTTGGTGGGTGTGGGTGGGGGTGTGGGGGGTGGGGTTGTGTTTTGGGGGGGGTTTGGGGTGGGGGGGTTTTGGGGGGTTGGGGTGTTGGTTGGGGGGGTTGGTGGGGGGTGGTGGGGGGGGGGGGGGGGGTGTTTGGGGGTGGGGGGGTGGGGGGGGGTGGGGTTGGGGGGTTGGGGTGGGGGGGGGGGGGGTGGGGTGGTGGGGGGGGGTGGGGGGTTGGGGGTTGTGGGTGGGTGTTGGGTTGTGGTGGGGTGGTGGTGTGGGGTGTGGGGTGGGGGGGTGTTGGTGTGTGTGGTTGGGTTTTGGGGTGGTGTGGGGGTTGGTGGTTTGTTTTTGGGGTTGGGGGGGGGGGGGGGGTTGGTGTTGTTGGGGGTGGGTTGGTTGGGTGGGTGTGTGGTGTGTTGGGTGTGGTTTTGTTTGGGGGGGTGGGGGGGGGGGGGGGGGGGTTTGTTGGGTGGGGGGGGGTTTTGGGTGTTGGGTGTTGTGGGTGTGGGGGGTGGGGGGGGGGGGGGGGGGGGGGGGGGGGGTGGGTGGTGGTGGGGTGTGGGTTGGGTGGGGGGGGGGGGTTGGGGGGTGGGGGGGGGTGTGGTGGGTGTGGGGGTTGGGGGGGGTTTTTGGGTGGGTGTTGGTGTGGTTGGGGGTGGGGTGGGGGGGTTGGGGGTTGGGGTGGGTGGGGGGGGGTGTTGGGGTGGGTTTGGGGGGGTTTTTGTGGGTGTGGGTGGGGGGGGGTTGGGGGTTGGGTGGGGGTGTGTTTTGGTTGGGGTGGGGGGGGGGGGGGTTGGGGGGGTTGGGGGGGGTTTGGTGGGGGGGTGGTTGGGTGTGGGGGGGTTGTGGGGGGGGGGGGGGGGGGGGGGGGGGGGGGGTGTGGTTGTGTGGGGTGGTTGGGGGGTTTTTAGTTTATTAGTAGTGTGGGAGGAGTTGTTGATTGGGTGTTGGGTGAGGGGGGTGATGTGTGATGGGGATTTGTGTAAGTGGTGATAGAGGGTGGTTAGTATGTTAGGTTATGGGGGGGGGGGGTTGGGGTGGGGAGGGGTTTATTTTAGGTGTGGGGGGGTTGGGTTGGTGGGGGTGGGGGGGTGGTGGGGTTTGGGTTTTGTGTTGTTGGGGGGGGTGTTTTGGTGGGTGGGGGGGGTTGGTGGGGGTGGGTGGTGTGTGGGGGGAGGGTGGTGGTTGTGTGGTTGTGGTAGGGGGGTGGTGTGTGGGGGGGGGTTGGGGTGGTGTTTTGGTTGGTGTGGGGGGGGGTGTGGGTGGTAGGGTGTTGGTTGTGATTGTGTGGGTGGTGTGTTGGGGGGGGGGGGGGGGTTTGTGGGGGGGGGGGGGTGGGGTGGGGTGTTGGTTGGGGTGGGGGGGGGTGGGTGTGGTTTGGGGGGGGGGGTGGGTGGGGGGGGGGGTTGTGTGGTGGTGGTGGGTGGGGGGGGGGGGGGGTGGGGGGGGGTTTTTGTGGGGATGTGTGGGGTTTGGTTGTTGGGGGGGGGGGGGTGTGGTGTGTGGGTGTTGGGTTTTTTTTGTTTTGGGTGGGTGGTGTGGGTGGGGGTTTGGGGGTGTTTGGGTTTGGGTGTGTGGGGGGTGTGGGGTTGGGTTTGGGGGGGGGGTGGTTGGGGGTGGGTGGGTTGTGTGTGTGTGGGTGTTGGGGGGGGGGGGGGGGGTTGGTGTGTGGGGTTGGGGGGGTGGGGGGGGGGTTTGTGGTTGTTGGGTGTGTTGGTGGGGGGTGTTGGGGTGGGGGTTGGGGGTGGGTGGGGGTTGTGGGTGGGGTGGGGGGGGGGGGTGTTGTGTGTGGTGTTGGGTGTGTTGGTTTTTTTGTGGGGGGGTGTGGGTTGTTGGGGGTGTTGTGGGGGTGGGTGGTGGTGTGGTGTTGGGGGGTGGGGGGGGGGGGTTTGTGGTGGGTGGGTGGGGGGTTGGTTGGGTGGGGGGGGGTGTGTGGTTTGGGGGGGGGGGTGGGGGGGGTGGGGGGGGTTGGGGGTTTGGGGGGTGGTGTTGTGGTTGGTGTGTGTTGGGGGGGTTGGGGTGTGGGTGTGTTTGGGGTGGTTTGTGTGGGTGGTGTGGTGGGGGGGTTGGTGGGGGTTGTGTGGTGGTGGGGGTGTGGTGGTGGGGGTGGTGGGGGTGGTGGGGGTGTGTGGGTTGGTGGGGGTGGTTTGGGGGTGGGGGGGGTTGTGGTGGGGGTGTTTTTGGTGGGGTGGGGGGGGGGGGGGGGGGGGGGGGGGTTGGTGGGGGTGGGTTGTTGGTGTTGGGGTTTGTGGGGGGGGGGGTGGGAGGGGGGGGGGGGGGGGGGTGGGGGGGGTTTGGGGGTGGGTGTTGGGTGGGGTTGGTGTGGGTGGGGGTGGGGGGGGGGGGGGTGGTGTGGGGTGGTTGTGGGGGTGGTTGTTTTTTTGTTTGGGGGGGGGGGGGGGGGGGGGGGGGGGGGGGGGGGGGGGGTTGTGTTGGGGGGGTGTGGTGTGTTGGTGGGGGGGTGGTGGGGGGGGGTTGTGGGGGGGGGGGGGGGGGGGGGGGGGGGGTTGGGGTGTTTGGTGGTGTGGGTGGGGTGTGGGGGGTGGGGGTGGGGGGGGTGGGGTGTGTGTGTGTGGGGGGGTGGGGGGTTGTGGGGTGGGGGGTGGGTGGGGTGTGATTGTGGGGTGGGGGGGGGTGGGGGGGGGGGGGGGGGGTTGGGTTGGGGGTGGGGGGGGGGTGTGGTGTGTTGGGTGTTTGTTGGGTGGTGGGTTGGGGGGGGGTGTGGTGGGTTTGTTGGGGGGGGGGGGGGGGTTTGGTTTGTTTGTGGGGGGGGGGGGTTTGGTGGTGGGTGTTTGTTTGGGTGGGGGTGTGGGGTGGTGGTGGTTGTGTGTGGGTGGGGTGTTTGGGTGTGTGTGGGTGTGTGGGGGGTGTTGGTTGGTGGTGGTGGGTTTGGTGGGGTGTGTGGGGGGTAGGGGGGGGGGATGGGTGGGTGGGGTGGTGTTTTTTTTTTAGTTGGGGGTGTGGGTTGGTGTGTTTTTGGTGGGGGGTGGGTTTGTTTTTGTGGGGGGTGGGTTGGGGGGGTGTGGGGGGGGGGGTGGGGGGGGTGGGTGGGGGGGGGGGGTGGGGGGGTTGGGTGGGGGGTGTGGTTGGTGGGTGGGGGGGGGGGGTGGGTGGGTGGGGGGGGGGGGGGGTGGAGGGGGGGTGGTGGGGGGGGGGGGGGTGGGGGGTTGGGGGGGTGTTGTGGTTGTGGTGGTGTGTGGGTTGTGGTTGGTGGGTGTTGGTTGGTGTTGTTTGTTTGGTGGGGGGTGGTGTTGTGTTGGTGGTTTTGTGGTTGGTGGTGTGTGGTTGTGGTTTTGTGGTTGGTGTGTTGGTTGGTGGTGTTGTGGGTTTGGTTGGTGTGTGTGTTGGTGGTGTTTGTGGTTGGTGGTTTGTGTGTGGGTGGTGTTGTTGGGTGTTGTTGTGGTTGGGTGGTGTTGTGTTGGTGGGTGTTTGGTTGGGTGTTTTTGTGGTTTGGGGTGGTGTTGTGGTTTGGTGGTTTTTTGAGTTGGTGGTGTGTGGTTGGTGTGTTTTGTGTTGGATTTGTTGTATGGGTTTGGGGGTTTGTGTGTTGGGGGGTTGGGGGGGGGTGGGGGTTGGTTGGGTGGGGGGTGGTTGGTGGGGGTTGTGTTGGGGGGGTGGGTGGGGTGTGTGTGGGGGGGGTTGGTGGGGGGGGGGGTGTTGGGGTTTTGGTGGTGTGGGTTGTGGTGTTTGGGTTGTGGTGGTGGTGTGGGTGTTGTGGGTGTGTGGGGGTGTGGTGTGGTTGGTGTGTGTGGGTGGGAGGTGTGGTTGGGTGGGGGGGGTTGGGGGGGGGGTTGTGGTGTTTTGGTGTGTGTGTTTTGTGGTGTGTTGTGTGGTGGGTGTGGGGTTGTGTGTGGTGTGTGTGTGGTGTTGTGTGTTTGTTGGTGGGGTGTGTGGTGTGTGTGTGTGGTGTGTGTGTGTGTGGGTGTGTGTGGTGTGGGGTGTGGTGTTGTGTGGTTTGTTGTGGGGGTGTGTGTTGGTGTGTGCGGGTTTTGTGGGTGTGTGTGGGTGTGTGTTGTGTGTGTGTGTGTTGTGGGTTGTGTTGGTGTTGTGTGGGTTGTTGTGTTGTTGTGTGGTGTGTTGGTTGTGTGTGGGTGTGTGTGGTGTGTTGGTGTTGTGTGTGTTGTGGTGTGTTGTGTGTTGTGTGTGTGTGTGGTGTGTTGTTGTGTGTGGTTTGTTGTGTGTGTTGTGTGTGTGGGGTTTTTTGTGTTTTGGGTGGTTGGTTGGGGGTGTTTGGGGGGGTGTTTGTGGGTGGGTTGGGTGTTGGGTTTTGGTTGGTGTTTGGGGTGGGTTGGGGGTGTGGGGGGGTTGTGGGTGGGGTGGGGGTGGTTTGGGGGGGGGGGTTGGGGGTGGTGGGGGGGGGTGTGGGGGTGTTTGGGGGTGGGTGTTGGGGTTTGGGTGGTGGTGGTGGGGGTGGTGGTTGTGGTGGTGGGGGGTGGGGGGGGGGGGGGGTTGTTTGGGGGGTGGGGTGTTGGTGTGTGGGGGTTTGTTGGGTGGGGGGTGTGGGGGGGGTGGGGGGGGGTGGGTTTGTGGGGGGGTTGGGGGGGGGGGGGGTGTTGGGGGGTGGGGGGGGGTGTGGGGGTTTTGGTTTTGTGTTGGTGTGTTTTTGTGGTTTTTTTTTTTGTGTTTTTTTTGTATTTGTTGTTTGAGTTTTTTAGGTGAGTGTTTGTGTTTGTTTAGGGGGGGTTGGGGATTGGGGTTTTTGGTTGTGTTTTGTGGTGTGGTGTGGGGGGGGGGTTGGGGGTGTGGGGTGGGTTTTTGGTGGTTTGGTTGTTGTTTGGATGGGGGGTTGGGGGGGGGGGGGGGGGGGGTTGGGTGTGGGGGTGGGGGTGGTGGGGGGATGGGGTGTGTTGGTTGGGATGGGTGGTGGGTTGGTGTTGTAGTTGTTGTTTTGTGTGTGTGGTTTGGTTGGGTTGGTGGGGTGGGGTGGTGGTGTTGTGTTGGTTTTGGGTGGTTGGTGGTTGTGGGTGTTGGGTGGTGGGTGGGGGGGTGGGGGTGTGTTTGGGGGGATGGTGTTGTGGGGTTTTTGTTGGGTGTGGGTTGGGTGTGGGGGTTTTGGTTTGGGGGTGGTGGGGGGGGGGGGTGGAGTTTGGGGGTGGGTGGGGGTTTGTTTGGGGGGGGGGGGGTGTGGTGGGGGTGTTTGGTTGTGTGTTTGGGGGGGTATGTGGGGGGGGGAAGGTGGTTTTTGGATGTTGTGGGGGTGTTGTGTGTTGTGGGAAGGTGTGTTGGGGGTGTGGTGTTGTGGGTTGGGGGGTTGTTGTGGAATTGTTGGTTGGTTGTTTGGGGGTGGGGGGGGGGGGGTTGTGTTGGGTTTTGTGGGGTGGTTGTGGTTGGGGGGGGGGGGGTGGTTGGGGATGGGGTGGGGGGTTGTTGTGGGTGTGGGTGGGGGGGGAGGTGTGGGGGGTGGTGGTGGAGGGGGGGGTGGGTGGGATGAGAGGGTGAAAAATAATATGGAGGGAGGTAAGGGGGAGTTGAGGGGTGAAAAGTGGGGGGGGGAAGGAAAAGTTTTGGGTTGTTGGGGTGGGGGGGATGTGGGGGGTTATGGGGAAAGGAGGGGAGAATAATGATAAAGAATGAAATTATGGATTGGATGGAAGTTGGTTAAATATGGGATATAGGAGGGAAATGTTGGGATTGGGAGGTTTGGGGGAGGTATGGTAAGGGGGAAGTTTGGGGGGGTATTGTTAGTTTGGGGGGGTTGGGGGGTTTTGTGGGTGGTGTGGGTTTGGTTGTGGTGGGGGTGTATGTGAAGGTTGGTGGTGGTGGGGGGGTTGTTTTTGGTGTGTTTTGGGGGGGGATTGGGGTTGTGGGGTGTGTGGGTGGTGGGGGTGGGGGGTGTTGGGGTGTTTGGTTGTTTGGTGGTTGTGAGTGTTTAGTTAGTGGTTGGTGGTTGGGGTTTTGGGTGTTTGGGGGGGGGGGGTGGGTTTTTTGTGTGATTTTTGTTTGTTTGAGGTGTGGTTGTATGTGGGGGGGGGGGGGGGGTGGTGTTTGTGTTGGTGTTGGGGGGGTGTGGGTTGGGGGGTGTGGGTTGGTGGGATGGGGGTTTGTGGGTTTTATGGGGGGGGGGGGGTTGTGGTGGGTTGTTGTGGTTGTTTGGTGGGTGTGGGGTGTTGTTGTGGTGGTGGTGGGGGGGGGTGGGGGTTTGGGTGGTGGGTTGTTGTGGGGTGGGGGGTTGTGTGTGGGGTTGTTTTGTTTGTAGGGTGTAGGTTGGTTTGTGGGTGTTGGTTTGTGGTTGTGGGGGTGGGGGTGGGTGTTTTGTGGTTGGGGGGGTGGGGGTTTGTGGGGGGTGTTTGTTGGTTGGTTGGGTGGGGGGGGGGTGGGGGGGGGGGGGGGTGTGGGGTGGTTGTTTGGTTGTAGTTTGGTTGGGGGTGTTTGTTGTGTTTGTGTGGGTTGGTGTTGGTGGTGTGGGGGGGGGGTGTTGTGTTGGGTTGTTTTGGTTGGGGGTTGGTGTGGGGTGGGGTGGGGTGTGGTTGATGGGGTGTTGGGGGGGGGGTTTGTGGGGGTTGGGGGGTTGTGGTGTGGGTTGGGGGGGGGTGGGTTGGGTGTTGGTGTTGGTGTTTGTGGGGGGTGGGTGTGGGGGTGTTTGTGGGGGGGGGGGGGGGGGGTTGGGTGGGGTGTTGGGGGGGTGGGGGTGGGTGGGGTTGGGGGGTTGGGTGTGGTTGGGTTGGGTGGTGGGTTTTTTTTTGTGTTTGAGGTGTTGTGTTTGGTTGGTTTGTGGGGGGGGGGTGGGTGGTTGTTTGGGTTGTTTTGGTGGGGGTGGGTGTGTTGTATGGGTGGTGGGGTGTGGGGGGGGGGGGGTGGGTGGGTGGTTGTGTTGTTTGGTGGTTGTTGTGGGGGGGGTTGGGTGTTGGAGTGGTGGGGTTGGGGTGGGTGGGGGGGGTTGGGTGGGGGGGTGGGGTGGGGTGTTTGTTTGGGGTGGGGGGTTGGGGGGGGTGGGGGGGGGGGTGGGGGGGGGGGGGTTTTTGGGGTTGTGGGGGGGGGGGGGTGTGTGGGGTGGGGGGTTTGTGTGGGTGTTTGGGGGGGTGGTGGTGGGTTGTGTTTGGGTGGTTGTGTTTTTGGGGGGGTTGTTTTGGTGGGGGGTTGGGGGGGTGGTTGTGTGGTTGTGTTTGGGGGGGGGTGGGGTGGGGGGGGGTGGTGTTTGGGGTGGGGGGGTGTGTGGTGGGGGGTGGGGGGTTGGGTGTTGGGTGGTGGTGGTGTTGGGGGTGTGTGTTGTTGTTGTTTTGTTGTTGTGGGGGTTTGTGTTGGGGTTGGGGTGGTGTGGGGTGGGGGGTGGGGTGGGGGGGGGTGTGTGGGTTGGTGGGGGTGGGGGGGGGGGGTTGGGGTGGGGGGGGTGGGGTGGGGGGGGGGTGGGGGGGGTTTGGGGGGGGTGGGGGGTGGTGGTTTGGGTGGTTTTGGTGTGTTTGTTGGGGTGGGGGTGGGTGGGTGGGGGTTGGGGGTGGGGGTGGTGGTGGGGGGTTGGGGGGGGGGTTTTTTGGTGGGTGTTTTTGTGTTTTGTTTTTGGGGTTGGGTGTGTTTGTGGTTGTTGTGTTGGGGTGTGGTGGGTTGGGTTTGTTGTGTGGGGTGGTTGGGGGGTTTGGTTTGGTTGTGTGGGGTTTGGGGGGGGGGGTGGTGTTGGTTGTTTGTGTGTTTTGGGTTTGTGTGTTTGGTGTTGGGGGGGGGTTTGGGGGGGGGGGTTTTTTTTTTTTTTTTTTTGGGGGGGGGTTGGTTGGGTTGTGGGTTGTGTGGGGAGTGTGGTGGTTGGTTGTTGTGGTTGGGAGGTTGTTGTGGTGTTGTGGTGGTGAGTGTGTGGGTGGGTTGTGTGGGGGGGGGGGGGGGGGTTGTGTTTGGGGGTGTTGGGTGTGTGGGTTGGTGGGTGTTGGGTGTGTGGTGGGGGGGGGGTTGGGGGGGGTGGGGTTGTTTGGGGGGGGTTGGGGGGGTGGGGGGTGGGGGTTGGGGGGTTGGGGGGTTGGGGTGGTTTGGTTGGGGGTTGGTTGGTGGTGGGTGGGGGGTTGGGGGTTGGGGGTTGGGGTTGGGGGGTTGGGGGTTGGGGGGTTGGGGGTTGGGGGTAGGGTGGTTGGTGGTTGGGGGTTGGGGGTTGGGGGGTTGGGGGGTTGGGGGTGTTGGGGGTGGGGGTTGGGTGGTTGGGGGTTGGGGGGTTTGGTGGGTTGGGGGTTGGGGGTTGGGGGGGTGGGGTGTTTTTGGGTTGTGGGGTTGGGGGGGGTTGGGGGGTAGGGGGTGTGTTGGGTGGTGTGTGGTTTGGGTTGTGTGTGGTGTTTTGGTTGTGGTTGGTTGTTTGTTGTTGTGGGGTTGGTTGTGTGGGTGGGTGTTGGGGTTGTTGGGGTTAGATTTGGGGTGGTTTTTGTGTGGGTGTGGTTTTGTGTTGGTGGGGGGGGGGGGGGTTTGTGGGGTGGGTGTGGTGTGGTTGTGGGGTGGGGGGGTGTGTGGGGGGTGGGTTGGTGTGGGGTGGGTGGGTGTGTGGGTTGGTGGTGTTGTGTGGTGGGGTTTGGTTGGGGTTTTGGTGGGTGGGTTTGTGTGGTTTGGTGGGGGTGTGGTTGTGTGGTGGGTTTGGTGTGGGGTTTGGTGTGGGGTTTGGTTGGTGGTTGGTGGTGGGGTTGGTGGGTGGGTTTGTGTGGGGTTTTGTGGGGTGGGTTTGTTGTGGGGGTTTTGGTGGGTGGGGGTTGGGTGGTGGGGTTTGGTGGGTGGGGTTTGGTTGGAGGGGTTTGGTGGGTGGGTTTGGTGGGTGGGGGTTTTGGTGGGTGGGGGGTTGGTGTGTTGTGTGGGGGTGGTGTTTTGTGGTGGGGGGGGTTGGGTGGGGGGGGGGGGGGGGGGTGGTTGGGGGGAGGTGGGGTGGGGGGTGGGGGGTGGGGGTTTTTGGGGGTGGTGGGTGGGGGTGGGGGGGGTGGTGGGTGGTGTGGGTTTGGGGGTGTTTGGGGGGGGGTGGGTGGTGTGGGTTGGGGGGGGGGTGTGGGGGGGGTTGGGGTTGTTGGGGTGTGTTGGTTGTGTGGGGTTGTTTTTTGGGTTTGGGGGGGGGGTTGGGTGGTGGGTGGGTGGGTTGTGTGGTTTGGGGGGGGGTGTTTGGGTTTGGGGGGTTTTGGGGGTGGGGTGGGGGTGGTTGGTGGGGGGTTGGTGGGGGGGTTGTGGGGGGGGGGGTGTTGGTGGGTGTGGTGGGGGGTGTGGGGTTGGGGGGTTGTGTTTTGGGGGGTGTTGGGGTGGGGGGGGGGTTTTGGGGGGGGTTGGGTGGGTGTTGGGGGGGGTGGTGGTGGGGGGGGGTGTGGGGGGGGGGGGGGGGGGTTTTGGGGGTGGGGGGGGTTGGGGGGGGTGGGGTTGGGGGGGTTGTGTGGGGGGGGGGGGGGTGGTGTGGGGGGGGTGGGGGGGTTGGGGGGGTTTGGGGGGTGGGGGGTGGGTTGTTGGGTGGGGGTGGGTTGGTGGGTGTGGGGGGTGGGGGTGTTGGGGTTGTTGGGTTGGTTTTGGGGGTGTGGTTGGTGTGGTGGTTTGTGTTGGGTGGGGGGGGGGGGGGGGGGGTTGGTTGGTGGTGGGGGTGTTTTTGGGGTTGGTGGTGTGGTGTTGTGTTTGGGGTGTGGTGTTGTTTGGGGGGGGGGGGGTGGGGGGGTGGGTTGTGGGGTTTTTTGGGGTTGTTTGGGGGGTGTGTGGTGGGGGGGGGGGGGGGGGGGGGGGGGTGGGTGGTGGTTGGGGGTGGGTGGGGGGGGGGGGGGGGGGGGGTGGGGGGGTGGGGGGGGGTGGGTGTGGGGGTTTTTGGTGGGTGGGTGTGGGTTGGGTTGGGGGTGGGGGTGGGGGGGTTGGGGGTTTGGGGGGGGGTTGGGGGGGGGTGTTGGGGGTGGGTGTTGGGGGGTTTGTTGGGGGTGTGGGTGGGGGGTTGGGGGTTGGGGTGGGGTGTGTTGTGGTTGGGGTGGGGGGGGGGGGGGTTGGGGGGGTTGGGGGGGTTTGTGGGGGTGGTGTGGTTGTGTGGGGGGTTGGGGGGGGGTGGGGGGGGGGTGTTTGTGGGGGGGGGTGGTGGTTTTTTTGTTGGTGTGGTGTGGTTGGGGGAGTGTGTGGGTTTTTGGTTTGGGTGTGTGTGTGGGTGGGTTGGGTTTTGAGGGGGGGGGGGGGGGGTGGGGGGGGGGTGGGGTGGGTGTGGGTGGGTGGGGGTGGGTTGGGGGGGGGGGGGGTGGTGGGTTGGTTTGGTGGGTTTAGGGGGGTGTTTGGTGGGGTGTGTGGGGGGGTTGGAGGGGGGGGTGTGGGGGGTGGTGGTGTTGTTTGGTGGGGGGTTGGGGGGTGGTGTGTGGGGGGGTTTGGGGTGGTTGTTTTGTTTGTGGGGTGTGGTGTTGGGTGTTTGTTGGTTGGGTGGTGTTGGGGGGGGGGGGGGGGTTTTTGGGGGGGTGGGTGGGTTTGGTGGGGTGGGGGGGTTGTGGTGTTGGGGGGGGGGGTGGGGGGGTGGGGGGTTGTTGGTGGTGTGGTGGGGGGGGGGGGGGGGTGGGGGGGGGTTGGTGGTGGTGGTGTGGGGTGGTGGTGGGGGGGGGGGGGGGTGGGTTGTGGGGTGGGGGTGGTTGGTTTTTGTTTGTTGGGGTGGGTGTGTGGTGGGGGGTGGTGGGGTGTGTTGGGTTTGGGTGTGTGGGGGGTGTGGGGGTGGTGTGGGGGTGGGTTGGGTGGTGGGTTGGTGTGTGTGTGGGGTGTGGGGGGGTGGGGGGGTTGGGGTGTTTTGGGTTTGTGTGGGGTGGGGGGGGGGTTGTGTGTTTTGGGTGGTGTGTTGGGTGGGGGGGGTTGGTGGGGGGTTTGGGGTGGTTGTGGGTTGTGGGTGGGGTGGGGGGGGGTGGTTGTGTGTGTGGTGTTGGTGGTTTGTTTGTGTTGTGTGGGGGGTGTTGGGTGGTTGAGGGGGGGGGGTGTTTGTGGTGTGGTGTGGGTGGGTGGTGTGGGGGGGGGGGGGGGGGGTTTTGTGGGGGGGGGTGGGGGGGGGTGGGGTTTGGTTTGGGGTGGGGGGGGTGGGATTTGTGTTGGGTGTGGGGGGGTTGGGGGGGTGGTGGGGGGGGGGGTTGGGTTTGGGTTTGGTGTTGTGGATGGTGTGTTGTTGGGGGGTTGGGGTGGTGGGGGTGTGTTGGTGGGTGTGTTGGTTGGGGGGTTTGGGTTTGGGTGGTGGGGGTGGTGGTGGGTTGTGTGGTGGGGGGGTGTGTGTGGGGGGGGGTGTGGGGTTGGTGGGGGTTGTGTGGGGTGTGGGGGGTGTGTTGGTGGGGGGTTGGTGGGGGGTGTTTTTGTGGGGTGGGGGGGGGGGGGGGGTGGGGGGGGGTTGGTGGGGGTGGGTGGGTGTGGGGGGTTTGTGGGGGGTGGGTGGGGGGGGGGGGGGGGGGGGTGGGGGGGGTTGGGGGGTGGGGGGTGGTTGGGGTGGTTGGTGTGGGGTGGGGTGGGGGGGGTGGGTGGGGGGGGTTGTGGGGTGGTTTGTTTGTTTTTTTGTTTGGGGGGGGGGGGGGTGGGGGGGGGGGGGGGGGGGTGTGGGGGGGGGGGGTGTGTGGTGGGTTTGTGTGTGTTTTTGGGGTGGTTGGGGGGGGGGGGTTTGTGGGGGGGGGGGGGTGGTGGGGGGGGGGGGGGGGGGTGGGGTGGTTTTGGGGGTTGTTATTGTGTGGGTTTGGGGGGGGGGTGGGGGGGTGGTTGTGTGTGTGTGGGGGTGGTGTGGGTTTGGGGGTGGGGGGGGTGGGGTGGGTGTTTTGGGGTGTGGGGGGGGGGGTGGGGGGGGGGGGGGGGGTTGGTGTTGGTGGGGTTGGGTTTGGGTTTTTGGTGTTAGGTGTTGTGGGGGTTGTTTTGGGGGTGTGTGGTGGGTGTTTTTTGGTAATGGTTTATTGTGGGGGGGGGGGTGTTGTGTGGTTGTTGTTTTGTTGGTGGGGGTTGTTGTTGGTGGTGGGTTTGGGGTGTGGGGGGTTGTGTTGGGTGTGTTTGGGGGTGTGTGGGGGGGTGGTGGGGGGGTTTGTGGTGTGTGGGGGTATGTGGTGTGGGGGTTGTTGTTGGGGTTTGGGGGGGGAGTTGGTGTTGGGTGGTTGTTTTTTTTGTTTGGGGTGTGGGTTTTTGTTTTGGGGGGGGTGGGGTTTGTTTTGTGGGGGGTGGTGTGGGGGGGTGGTGGGGGGGGGGTGTGGGGGGGGGGGTGGGGTTGTGGGGGGGGGTGGGGGGTTGTGGGGGGGTGTTTGGGAGTTGGGGGTGGGGGGTTGGTGGGGTGGGGGTGGTGTGGTTGGTGGGGGGGGGGGGGGGGGGGTGGGTGGTGTGGGGGGGGGTGGGGGGGGTGGGGGTGGTGTTTTGTGTTGTAAGGAGTTTGAGTTAGGGTTGATTGTTGGTTTGTGTGGTTGGTGGTTGTTGTAGGTGGTGTTGTTTGTTTTGGGGGTGTTTTTGTGTGTTGGTTTGGTTTGTTGGTGTTGGTGTGTGTTGGGTGGTGGTTGGTTGGTGTTGTTGTGTTGGTGTTGTTGTTGTTGGTGAGTTGTGGTTGGTAGGTTTTGGTAGGTTTTTTTTGTGTTGGGTGGAGGTTGTTGTTGGTTTTTTGATGTAGGTGTTGTTGTGGGTTGTGGTTTTGTTGTTGGGTGTGTGGTTGTGGTTGTGGTTTTGTGTTGGTGGGTTTTTGGTTGGTGGTGTTGTGGTTGGTGTGTTTGTGGTGGTTGGGTTGGTTGGGGGGGGGGGGGGGGGTGGTTGGGGTGGGGGTGGTGGTGTGGTGGTGGTTGTGGTGGGGGGGGTGGGTGTGTGGTGGGGGGGGGTGTGGGGGGGGGGGGGGGGTTGGTTGGGGGTTGTGGTGTGGTGGTTGGTTTGGGGGAGTGGTTTGGGTTTGTGGTGGTATTTTGGGGTGGTTGTTGGTGGGTGTGTTTTGGGGTTATTTGTGGGTGTGGTTTGTGGGTGTGTGTGGGGTGGGTTATTGGTGTGGGTTTGGTGGTTTTGTTGGGGGTGGGGTGTGTGTGTGTTGTGGTTGTGTGGGAGTGTAGATGTGGTGGTGTGTGTGGTGGGTGTGGGTTGTGTGGTGTGTGTGTTGGTGTGTGTGGGGGTGTGTGTTGGTGGTGTGTGGGGATGTGTGTGGTGTGTGAGTGGGTGTGGGGGGGTGTGGGTGTTGTGTGTGTGGGTGTGGGTGTTGTGTTGGTGTTGAGTGAGGTGTGTGTGGTGTGTGTGGTTGTGTGGTGTGAGGGTGTGTGTGTGTAGGTGTTGAGGGAAGTGTGAGAGGAGTGAATGGGGGGGAGTGTGTAGTGGGGTGTGAGATGGGAGAGAGATGGGAGTGTGAGTGTGTGTGGGTGGTGTGTGGTGTGTGTGGTGTGTGTGGTGTGTGTGTGTGTGTGTGGGGTGTGTGTTTTGGTGTGTGTGGTGTGAGTGGTTGTGTGGTGTGTGTGTGGTGTGTGTGGTAGGTGTGGTGTGTTTTTGTTTGGTGTTTGGGTGGGTTGGGTGGGGGTGTTTTGGGGGGGGTGTGTTTGGGTGGGGGGGGTAGGGGTGTTGGGGTTTTGTTGTGGTTTGGGTTGGGGGTGGGGGTGTGGGGGGGGGGGGTGTGGTGGGTTGTGGGTGGGTTGGGGGGGGGGTGGGTGGTGGGGGGTTGGGGTTTGGGTGGGGGGTTGGGGGGGGGGGGGGGTTGGTGGTGGGGGGTGGGTGGGGGTGGTGTGTGGGGGGGTTGTGTGGGGGTGGGGGAGTGTGGGGGGGGGTTGGTTGGTTGGGGGGGGGGTTTGGGGGGTGGTGGGGGGGGTGGGTTTGTGGGGTTGGTGGGGGGTGGGGGTTTGGTGTGGGGGGGGGGGTTGGTGGGGGTGTTTGTGTGTTTTTTGTGTATGTGAGTGTTTTTGTTTTGTGTGTGTTGAGAGTTTGGTGGTTTTATTTTTTGTGTTTTTGTGTTTGTGGTAGTGGGGGGTTTGGGGGGTTTGGGGGTTGGGATGGGTATTTGGGTTAATGTGTTAGGTGGAGGGGGGTAGGTAGTAGGGTTGGTGTATGTTATGATTGTTTTTATGTTTAGAAAGGGGTGTGGGGGGTGGGGTGTGGGGGGGGGGTAGGGTGGGGATGGGGGGTGAGGGGGGGGGGGTAGGTGGGGGTTGGGTTTGGAATTGATAATGGTATGGTTGTTGTATGAGGGTATGTTGGGATGGGGAATTAATGAATGAAGGGGAATGGTATGATGGTGTTGGATATTAAGGGAATGTGGGGGGTTTGGGGGTATGGGGGTGTGATGTTTTGTGTTGTTTGTTGTATTTGGGAGGGTGTGTGATGTTGGGGGTTGGGGGTGTGGGGTGGTTTGGGTTTTGTATGGTTAATTGTTTGTGGTGGATAAATAGTAGGGTAGTGGTTATGGTTGATTGATTAGTTTGGTTGTTTGGGGTGGGGGGTGGGGGGAGTTTGGGTGGGGTGGGGGATTGGTAGGGGGGGTGTGAGTGGTGTTGTTTGATGTTTTGTGTGTTGGGTTTGGGGTAGGGTTTTTTTTTGATGTATTGGGGGTGTGGTTGGTGGTTAGTTGTGATTTGGGGGGGGGAGGGGGGGAGTTAGTAGTGGGTAGGTTGGTAGTTGGTAGATTGTGTTTGTGGTTGTGTGGTGGGGGGGGGGGGGGGGGGGGGGGGGGTTGTGTAGGGATTTGTGGGGTGGGTGGTTGGGGGGGGTGTGTTTGGGTGGTATGTGGTGGGGGGTTGTTTGAGTGGGTGGTGGGGGTTTTGGGTTATGTGGGAGTGTGGGTGGTGGGGGGTGGGGGGGGTTGGTGTGGTGTTTGTAGAGGGTGGGGGTGGTTTGTGGGGTGGGTTTAGGTGGGGGTGGTTTGTGGGTGGGGGGGGGTGGGGGGTGTTTGGTGGGGTTGTTGTTTTTTGTTTGTTGGGGGTGGAGGGGTTGGTGTTGGGTGTTGGGTTTGGGTTTTGTGGTGGGGTTTTGGGTTGGTGTTGTGGGGGGTGTTTTAGTGGGGGTGTTGGGGGTTTTTTGGTTGGGTGGGGGGGTGTTTGGTGGTGGTGGGTGGGGTGTGGTTGGTGGTGGGTGTTGTTTGGATTGGTGGGTTGGGGGGTGTGGTTGTGTGGGGGTGGTTGTTGGGGGGTTGTGTGGTTTGGGGAGTATGGGTGGGTGGGGGGAGTTGGGATGAAGGGGGGTTGGTAAGTGGGTGGATTGGGGGTTGGGTGTGTTTTTTGTTGTTGGGTGTGGTTTGGGTTGTGGGGAGGTTGGGTGGTGTTGTGTTTGGTTGTTGTTTTTTGTGGTGTGGGGTTGGGGTGGTGGGTGGGGGGGGGGGGTGTGGTGAGTTTGTGATTTGGGGGTTTGGTTGGTGTGGTGGGTGGGGTTGGGATTGGGGGGGGTTTTGTGGTGTGGGTGGGTGGGGGGTTGTGGGTGGGTTAGTTTATTGATGGAGTTGTGGGTGTGGGGGGTGTTGTGTTTTGTTGTGGTGGTGGGTGGGTGGAATGGGGGGGGGGGGTTGTGGTGTGTGGTGTTTTGGTTGGTAGTGTTAATTTTGGTTGGGTTTGTGTTGTTTGGGTTGTGGTGTGGGGGTTGTTGGGGTGTTGGGGGTGGGTTGGGGAGTGTGGGGGGGGGTGTTTGTTTTTGTGTGGTGGGGTGGGGGGTGGGGGTTGGATTTTGGGGGTGGTGGGTGGGGAATGGTGTTTGTTTGTTTGGTGTGTGTTGTTTGTTTGTGGGTGGGTGAGGGGTTGGTGTTTTGGGTGTGGTTTAAGGGTGGATTTTTTGTGGTTGGGGGTTATTTGAGTGTATGGGGGGGATGTGTTGGGATGGGGGGGATGGGGTGGGGGATGGGTGGTTGGTTGGGTTGTGGGTTTGGTGATGTGGGTTTGTTGGGTGTGTGGTTTTTGGGGGGGTTTGGTGTAGGGTGTGTGGTTTTGTGGGGGGTGGGTGGGGGTTGTGGGGTGGATGGGGGGGGGGGGGGGGGGTGGGGTTGGGGGGTGGGTGTTGGGGGGGGGGTGGGGGTTGTTGTGTGGTTGGTTGGTGTGGGTTTGTGTATTGGAGGAGGGGATAAAAAGGGTGGGGGGGGGGGGTATAAATATGATGGGTGATTAGATAGGAAATGTAATGTGGTGGGGAGAGGAAGTTGAGTGAAGATGAATTTAGGTGTTTGGATATGTTGTTGTGGAGTATGTAGATGGTGTTTGTTTGGTTGGGGGGTATGTAGGAATAGAAGAGATGGTATGGAGGATGTATTTGGGATGGGTGGTATTGTTATGTTTAGTGGGTTGGGGATTTTGGATTTTTGGGTGGGGGGTTGGTATTGGGTTGGGTTGGGTAGGGTTTGGTTGTGGTTTGTGTGTTTTTGGTTTTTGGTGTTTGTGGGGTGGTGTGTGTGGGGGGTTTGGTGGGGTGGGGGGGGGTTTGGTGATGTGGGGGGGGGTGGGTGGTGTAGGGTGGTGGGGGTTGTGTGTGGTATGTGGGTGGTGTGTGGGGTGTGGGTTGGTGGTTGGTGGTTGGGTTTTTTTGGGGGTGGTTTTGGTGGGGGGTGGTGGGTGTTGTTGGGGGTTTGGTTTGGGGGGTGGGTGTGGGGGTGGGATGTGTTTGGTTTAGGTGGGGGTTGTTGGGGTGGTGTTGGGGGTGGGGGGGGTTGGGTGTGTGGTTGGGTGGTGGGGTGGTGTTAGTTTGTGTTGTGTTGGGGGTTGGGATATGTTGTAGTTGTTGTTGGGGGTTGTTTTGGGTAAGGGTTTGGGTTGGGGTGTGTTGTTTGGAGTTGTGTTGGTTATAGGAGTGAGTTTTTTGTTGGTTTGTGGGTTGGGTTGGGTGGGTTTGGGGGGGGGGGAGTGGGTAGGGGGGGGGGTGTAGGTTGTGGAAATGGTTTTTTTTGGTGGGTGTGTTGATATGGAGGTTAAAAGGATTGGGTACTATAATGGTTTTTTTGTGGGTGGTGGGGTGGGGGGGGGGGGGGGATGGGGGTGGGGGGGGTGGGAGGGGGGGGTTGGGGGGGGGGTTTTTATGGGGAGATTTGTATTTTGTTATGTTAGTGTAATTGGTTGTTTTATGGGGTTGAGGGTGTGTGGGATTGTGTTTTGGTTTTTGTGGGGGTTTATTTTGGTGTTTGGGTTGTGTGGTGTTAGGGGGGAGGTGTGGTTTATGTGTTTTATGGATTGTGTTTTTGGTGTTTGGGGGGGGTTGTGGGGGGGGGGGGTTTGGGTGGGTGTTGGGTGGTTGGTTGGTGTGTGGGGGGTTGGGGTGTTGGGTGTGTTGTGGGTTGGTGGTTTTTTGTGGTTTTGGTTGTGGGTTTTGGTGGGTGGTGGGGGGGAGGGGGGGGGGTGGTTGTTGTTGTTTTGGGGGGGTTGGGGTGGTGTGGGGGGTTGGTTGAGGTGTGTGTTGTGGTGGGGGGGGGAGGGGGGGGGGGGTTGGTGATGTGGGGGTTGGGTGGTGTGGGGGGGGGGTGGGTTGGGGGTATGTGGTTTGTTGTGTTTTGGGTGTGGGTTTTGGGTGGTGTTGTTGTTTGTGGGGTTTGTGGGGTTGTGTTTTGGTGGGTTTTGTGGGTGGGTGAAGGGGGGGGGGTTTTGGGTTATTGGGGTTTGGGTTGTGGGGGTTGGGGTGTTGGGTGTTGGTGGGTTTTTGGTGTTTGGGGTGTTGGGGGGGTTGGTGTGTGTTGGGGGGTTGGGGGTTTGGGGGGTTGGGGGGTTGGGGGGTTGGGGGGGTTGGGGTTGGGTGGGGTTTGTGGTGGGGGGGTTTGGTTTGTTTTGGGTGTTGGGGTTGGGGTGTTGGTGTGTTGTGTGGGTGGGGTGTGTGGGTTTGGTTGTGTGTGGGTGGTATTGGTTGTGGTTGGTTGTGTGGTTGGTGTGGTTGTGGGGATGGTGTTTGGTGGTGGGTTGTTGGGGTTGGTGGGGGGTTTGTTTTGGTGTTGTGTGTTGGGTGGGTGGGGGGTTGGGTTGGTGGGGGGGGGGGGGTTGTGGGGGTGGGTGTGTGTTGGGGTGGTTGGGGGGGGTGTGGTGGGTGGGGGTGGGTGTTTGGGGGGGGGTGGGGGGTGTGGGTGTGTGGGTTGGTGGTGTTGTGTGTGGGTGATTGGTGGTGGGTTTGGTGTGGGGTTTGGTGTTGGGGGTTTGTGGTGGGGTTTGTGGTGGTTTGGTGGGGGTGGGGTTTGTGTGGGGTTTGTTGGTGGGTTGTGTGGGGTTGGTGGTGGGTTTGTGGTGGGTTTGGTGGTGGTTTGGTGGTGGGTTGGTGGGTGGGGTTGTGGTGGGTTGGATGGGTGGGTTTTGTGGTGGGTTTTTGTGGGGGGGGTGGGGGGGTTTTGGTGGGTGGGTTTTGGTGGGGGGGGGGTGGGGGTTTGGTGGTTGTGTGGGGGGGGGGTGTGGGGTTTGGTGGTGGGGGGGGTGGGGGTGGGGGGGGGGGGGGGGGGTGGTGGGGTGTGTGTGGGGTGGGGGGGTGGGGGGTGTGGGGTGTTTTGGGTTGTTTTGGGTTTGGGTGTTTGGGGGGGGTGGTGGGTGGGGGAGGGTTATGGTGGTTGGGAGGTGTGTGTGTGGGGTGGTGGGGGTTTGGTTGGGGGGGGGGGGGTGTGGGGGGGGTTGGGGTGTTTGTGGGGTTGTTGGTTGTGGTGGTGGGGTTGTATTTTGGGGGGGGTTTTTGGGGTTGGTTATTTTGTTGATGTGTTTTGGGGGTGGGTTGTGTGGTTGGGGGGGGGGGTGGGTTTGTGTTGTTGGTTGTTGGGGTGGGTGGTGGGGTGGGTTTGGGTGGGGGTTGGTGGGGTGGTTGTGGGGGGGGGGGTTGTGGTGGGGTGAGGGTGGGGGGGTGTGGGGGGTGGGGGTGTGTTTTGGGGGGGGTGTTGGGGTTTGGGGGGGTTTGGGGGGGGGTTGGGTGTTGGTGTGGTTTGGGGGGGGGTTGTGGTGGGTTGGTGGGGGGGGGTTGGGGGGGTGTTTGGGGGGTGGGGGGTGTTGGGGGTGGTGGGTTGGGGGGTTGGGTGGGGTGGGGGGGGGGTGGTGGGTGGTGGGGGGGGGGTTGGGGGTTGGGGGGTTGTGGGGTGGGGGTGGTTTGGGTGGGGGTGGTGTGGGGTGTGGGGGGTTGGGGGTGTTGGGGTGTGTGTGGGTTGGGTTTTGGTGTTGTGGGGTGTTGGGGGTGTGGGTGGGTTTGTTTTTGGGGTGGTGGGGGGGGGGGTTTGGTTGGTTGGTTGGGGTGGTTTTGGGTTTGGTGTGTGGTGGTGTTTTTGGGTGTTGGTGTGGTTTGGGGGGGGTGGGGGGGTTGGGGGTTGGGTTTGGTGTTTTTTGGGGTTGGGTTTGTGGGGTGTGTGGGTTGGGTGGGGGGTTGGGGGGGGGGGGTGGGGTGGTGGTGGGGTGTGGGTGGGGGGGGGGGGGGGGGGGGGGTGGGGGGTGGGGGGGGGGTGGGGGGGTTGGGGGTTTTTGGAGGGTTGTGTGTGTGTTGTTTGTGGGTGGGGTGGGTGGGTGGGTGTTGGGGGTTGGTGGTGGGTGGGGTGGGGGGGGTTGGGGGGGTGGGTGTTGGGGGGTTTTGTGTGGGTGGTTGTGGGGGTGGGGGTTGGTGGTTGTGGTTGGGGGGGTTTGTTTGTGGTTTGGGTGGGGGGTGGGGGGGGGGGTTGGGGGGGTTTGGGGGTTTTGTTGGGGGTGTGTGGGTGTGGGGGTGGTGGGTGGGGGGGGGGGGGGGGTTGTTGTTGTGGTTTGTGTTTTTGGTTTGTTTGGTGGGTGGTGTTTGGTGGGGGTTGTGTGTGGTTTTGGGTTTGGGGTGTGGTGTGGGGGTGGTGGGGGTGTGGTGGGGGGGGGGTGGGGTGGGGTGGGGGTGTGGGTTGGTGGGGTGGGGTTGGGGGGGGGGGGGGGGTGTTTTGGTGTTGGTTGTTGTGGGGGAGGTTTTTGGTGGGTTGGTGGGGGTTGGTGGGGGGGGGGTGGGGGGGGTGGGTGGTGGTTGTTGTTGGGGTTGGGGGGTGGTGTGGGGGGTTGGTTGGTTGTTTGTGGTGTGGGGGGTTGGTGTTGGGGGTGGTTTGTGTGGTGTGGTGTTTTGTGTTGGGGGGGGGGGGGGGGGGTTTGTGGGGGGGGGTGGGTGGGGTGTTGGTTGGGGTGGGGGTGGTGTGTTTGGGGGGGGGTGGGGGTGGGGGGGGGTGTGTGTGGGGTGGTGGTGGGGGGTGGGGGGTGGGGGTTGTGGGGGTGGTGTTGGGTGTGTGGTGGGGGGGGGGGGGGGGGGTGGGTTTGTGGGTGTTGGGTTTTTTTGTTGGGTGGTGGTTGGGTGGGGGGGTGGGTGGGGTGTTGGGTTTGGGGTGTGTGGGGGGTGTGGAGGTGTGGGGGTGGTTGTGTTGTGGTGGTTTGTGTGGGTGTTGGGGGGGGTGGGGGGGTTGGGTGTGGGGGGGTTGGGGGGGGTGGGGGGGGTATGTGGTAGTTGGGTTGTTAGGTGGGGGGGTGGTTGGTGGTGGGGGGGGGGTTGTTGTTTTGTGGGGGATGATTGGTTTTTAGTGGGGGGGGGGGGGGGGGGGGGGGGGTTTTGGGGAGTAATAGATGATGATTAAGGGTATTTAATGGTAATTAAGAGTGGGTGGTGAGGATGGGATATGTATGGGGGGTGGAGGTTGTGGGTGTTTGATAGGTGATGGAGGTGAAGGGGGGGGTGGGGGGGGGGGTTATGGGGGGTGGGTGTGGGTGGGGTGGGGTTTTGTTGGGTGGGTGGGAGGTGTGGGGGTGTTGGGTGGGGGGGTGGGGGGTGGGGGGTTGGGGTTGTGGGGGGTGGTGGTTGTGTTTGGGTGTTTGTTGGGGGTTGGGTGGTGGGGGTGTGTGGTTGGGGGGGTGGGTTGGGTGTGTGGGTGGTGGTGTGGGGGGGTGGTGGTGGGGTGTGTTGAGGTGGGGGTGTGTGGGTGGGGGGTGGTGGGGGGGTGGGGTTGTGTGGGGGGTGTGGTGGGGGGTGTGTGGGGGGGTGTTGGTTTGGGGGGTGTTTTAGTGGGTTGGGGGGGGGGGGGGGGGGGGGGGGGGTTGGTTGGGGGGTGGGTTGTGTGTGGGGGGGTTTGTGGGGGGGGGGGGTGGGTGGGGTTGGGGGGGGGGGGGTTGGGGGGGGTTTGGTGGGGTGGGGTGTTGGGGTGGGGTTTGTTTTTTGTGGGTGGGTGGTTGGGTGGGGGGGTGGGGGTTGGGGGGGGTGGGGGGGTTTGTGTGTTTTTTTTTGTTTTGGGGGGGGGGGGGGGGGGGGGTGGGGGGTGGGGGGTGTGGGGGGTGGGTTTGTTGGGTGGGGGTGTTTTTTGTTTGTTGGGGGTTGGTGGGTGGGGGGGGTGGGTTGTGGGGGGGGTGGGGGGGGGGGTGTTGGGGGGGTGGGGTGTTTGGGGTGGTGGGTGGGGGATGTGGTGGGGGGGGGTGGGGGGGTGGGGGGGGGTGGTGGGGTTGTGTTGTGGGTGGGTGTTTGTGGGGTGGGGGTGGGGGGGTGGGTATTGTTTTTTGTGGGGGGGGGGGGGGGGGGGGGGGGTTTGGGGTGGTGGGTGGGGGGGTGTGTTTATAATAGGGGTGTGGTTAGAGGGTTTTTGTTTGTTTTGGTGGTTGTTGGATGTTTTTTGATTAGTTAGTGGTTTGGTGGGGATTTGGGGGGGGAAAGTAAGTATTGGGGGGGGTGGGTTTGTGGGTTGTTTTTGGTTTGTTTGGTGGGGGGTTGGGGGGTGGGTGGGGGATGTGTGAGTTTTGGGGGGTGGTTTGGTGTGTGTGGGGGGGGGTGTGTGGGGGGGTGTGGGGGGTTGGGGTGGTGGGGGGGGGGTTGAGGGGGGGGGTGGGTGTGGGGGGTTTGGGTGGGTTTGGTTGTTTTTTTTTTGTTTGGGGGGGGTTTTGGGGTGAGGGGGGGTTTGGTTTAGTATGGGGTTGTTGTTTGTATTATTGGGGGTTTTTTGTTGGGGGGGTGGGGTTGTGTTTGGGGTTGGTGGGGGGGGTGGGGTGGGGGGGGGGGTGGGGTTTGGGTTGGGGGGGGTGTTGGGTGGTGGGGTGTGGGGGGGGGGGTGGTGGTGGGGGGGTGGGGGGGGGGGGGGGGGGGTGTTGGTGTGTGTGGGGGGTGTGGGGTGTGGGTTGTTTGTTTTTAGGGATGGTGTTTGGGTTAGTGTTAGTGGTTGGTGTTGTGTTGTTTGGGTGGTGTTGTGGTTGGTGGTGGTTTGGTTGGTGTTTGTGGTTGGTTTGGTGTGGTTGGGTGGTGTTGTGGTTGGGTGGTGTGTGGTTGGGGGTGGTGTTGTGTTGGTGGTGATGTTGTTGTGGTTTGTGGTTGGTGGTTTTGTTGTTGTGTGGTGGGGTTGTAGGTTGGGGTTTTTTGGTTGGTGTGTTGTGGTTGGTGTTTTGGTGGTGTTTTTGTTGTTGGGGTGGTGGGTTGTGGTTGTGGTGTTGTGGTTGGTGTGTTTTTGGTTGGGGTGGTTTTGTTTTGGTGTTTTGTGTGGGGGGGGTGTGGTTGGTTGGGGGGGGGGGTGTGGGTTGGTTTTGGGGGGGTGGGGGGGGGGGGGGGGGGGGGGGTGTGTGGTGGGTGTTTTTGTGGGTTGTGGGGTGTGGGGGTGGTGGGGGGGGGTTGGTGGGGGGGGGGGGGTGGGTGTGGGGGTTTGTGTTGTGGTTGGGGTGGTTATGGGTTTTGGTGGTGGTGTGAGTTGTTGGTGGGATAGGTTTGTTGTTTGTTGTGGAGGTGGTTTTGTGGGTTGGGTGGGGTTTGGGTGGGGGGTGGGTTTGGGTTTGTTGTGGGTGTGTGGTTGTGAGAATGTGGGGAGTGTAGTGGGAGAGAGAAGGGGGAGAGATGAGTGGAGTGAGAGGTGTGAGTGTGGAAGATGAGAGGGGATTTTATGTGTGGTGTGTAGTGTGGTGGTGTGTGTGGGGGTATAGTGGAGAGTGTGTGGTGTGTGTGTGTGTGTTTGGGGTGTGGGTGTGGTGTGTGTGTGGGTGTGTGTTGTGTAGTGTGGGTGTGTGTAGTTGAGTGGTTTGTGTGTGGGTGTGAGTGGGTGTGAGTGGTGTGAGAGTGAAGGGGTGTGTGTGGGGAGAGTGTGTGGGTGAGTGTGGTGTGAGTGAGGTGTTGTGTGGTGAGTGTGTGTGTTGAGGTGTTTGTTGTGGTGAGTGTGGATGAGTGTGTTGTGAGTGGGGTGTGATGTTTGGGGTGTGTGTGGGGATGTTGTGTGTGTGTGGGGGTGTGTGTGGGTGTTGTGAGGGGGGATTGTGTGGTGTTGTTGAGTTTGGTTTGTTGGGGGGGGGAGGGTGGGGGTGTGTGGGGGGGGTGGGGTTTTGGGTGGGGTGGTTGGGGGGTGTTGGTTTTGGTTGTGGTTGGGGGTGTTGTGGGGTGTGGTGGGGGTTTGGGTGGGGGTGGTGGGAGGGTAGGGGGTTTTGGGTGGTTTGTGAGGGTTAGGGGGGGGTTGAGAGGGGGGGGGGGGTGGTTTGGGTGGTGGTGTTTGGGGTGGTTGGGTGTGGGAGGTGTTAGTGGGGTGGGGTGTGGTGTGGTGGGGTGTGTGGTTTGTGGGGTTGGTGGGTGTTATGGGGGGTGTATTGGTTTGGTGGTGGGGGGGGGGGGGGGTTTTTTGGGTGGGGGGGTGTGGGGGGGTGGTTGGGTGTTTGTGGTTGGTTGGGGGGGGGGGGGTGTTGGGGGGGTGTGGGGGGGGGTTGGGTTTATATTTATTTGATTTATAGATTTGATTATTTTATTATATTTTATTTAATTTTAGGATATGGATATATTTAGTTATTATGTTATATAATATGATAATAGTAGTGGGGGGGTTTGGGTAAGGGTTTGTTGGTGGTGGGGGTTTGTGGTGTTATGTTGAGGGGGGTAGGGTAGTAGGGTTGGGGGTTGTATTTTTTATGGGATGTTTATTTATTTAGAGGGGTTTGGTGGGGGTGGGGGGTGGGGGGGGGAGGGTGTGGGTTGTGTGGGGGGGGGGGGGGTGTTGGTTGGGTTGTGTTTAGAATGGGAAGTGGAGTTGGGATGAGGGGGGGGGGGTATGGTTTGATAGAATGAATGATTAATGGAATAATTTGTTAGAAATGGTAAGGGAATGAGGGTGTTGGGGGATGGGGAGGAGTAGATAAGATTAAGATTGATTAATGGGAGGGAGAGTTAGAATGTGGGTTGTTGGTTTTGTGTGGTGATTGTGTAGAGAAAAAGGGGGGGTGGGTAAGGTGGGATAAGGGGGGAGGTTGAAAAATAAGGGTGATTAGGTTAATTGGATTGTTAGTAAGGGGATGAGGGGGTTGGGGGGGGGTTGGAGTAGGGGTGTGGTGGGGGATAAGGTAGGGGGGGTTTAGAAGAAGGTAGAAGAAAGAATTTTGTTGGGGTTTTGTGATTGAGGGATTGGGGGGTTTTTTTAGTAGGTGGTGTTGTGATGTTGGTATGAGTGAGATTGGGGTGTGGAGGTTGAGGAAGGTTGAAGATGGAGGATTGTGTTAGGTATTGTGGTTTGGGTGGGGGGGGGGTATTTGTTGGTAATGGGTGTGGGGTTGTGGGTGGGGGGGGTGAGTGGGGAGGTGGGGGTTGGGGGGGGGATGGGTGGTTTGTGTTGGTGTGGGTGGGGGGGTGTTAGGGGGGTTTGTGGTTTTGTGTGGGTGTTGGGGGGGGTGTTGGTGTGGGTTATTTTGTAGAGTGTGTGGGTGGTGGTTGAGTGGTGGTGTTTTTGGGGGGGTGATTATGGTTGTGGGGGTGGTTGGGGGGGGTTGTTGGGTGGGGTAGGTATATATTAGAATGAATGTTTGATGTGGTTTGTGTTGGGTGAATGGATAGGTTTTGGTGGGTTAGGGTGGTTTGGGTGGGGTTGGATGGGGGTTTGTTGGGGGAGTTGGGGGGGGGGGGGTATGTTGTTGGGGGGGGGTTTTGTGGTTGTGGGTGGGGGGGGTGGTGGGTGGTGGGGGTTTGTTTTGGTTTGGTGTGGGGGGGGGGGGGGGGTGTGTTGGGGTTTGATTGTGGTATGGGTGTGATGGGGGTTTGTGTGGTGTGTGTGTGGTGGGGGGTTGTGGTGTGGTGTTGGTTTTGTGTGGGTTGTGGGGTGTGTGTTGTTTGGTGTTGTTGTTGGGGTTTTGGGGGGTGTTGATTGGGTGGGTGGGGTTGTTGGTTGTGTTTTGGAGTTTGTTGTGTTTGTGGGTTGGTGTTTGGTGGGTGGGGTTGGGTGTGGTTGTGTATGTTTGTTAATGATTGGGGGGGGGGGGGGGTGGTGGTTGTGGTGGTGTGGGGAGGGATGGTGTGGTTGGGTGGGTGGGGGGTTGGGGGGTGGTTGGGTGGGGGGGTTGTGGTGGGGTTGTTTTTTTTGGTTGGGGGGGATGGATGGAGTTGGGGTTGTGTGTTTGTGGTGGTGGTGGGGGGTGGGGGGGTCGGGGGGGGGTGTGTGGGGTGGGGGTGTGTGGTGTGGTGGGTGTTTGGTGTTTTGGTTGTTGGGTTTGGGGTGGGGGTGGGGGGTTGGGGGGTTGGGGGGGTGGGGGGGGGGGGTTGTTGTTGGTTTGTGGGGGGGGGGTTGGGTTGTTTTGTGGTTGTTTGGTTGGGGTGTGTTGTGTGTGTTTGTTGGTGGTGGGGTTTGGGGTTGGTGTGGGGGTGGGGGGGGTTGTGTGGTGGGTTGTTTTTTGGTGGGGTTTGTGTTGGGTGGGTTGTGTTGTGGGGGGTGTGGGGGGGTGGGGGGGTGTGTGTGGGGGGGGTGGGGGGTGTGGGGGGGGGGGGTTGGGGTTTTGGTGTTGGGGTGTTGGGGGTGTGGGGGGTTTGTGGGTTTGGGGTGGTGGGTGTGTTGGTTTGTTGGGGGGTGTTGGTTTGGGTGTTGGGGAGTTTTGGTGTGGTGTGGTGGGTGGGGGTTGGTTGGGGTGGGGTTGTAGTTTGGGGTGGAGGGTGTGGGGGTAGGGGTTTGTGATGGGTTTGTGTGTTTTGTTATTGGTTGGTGGGGATATAATTGGGATTGATTATGTGGTTGGGTGTTGTGAATTGTTGGGAAGGGTATTTGTGGGGTGTTGTATTGGGTGTGATGAGGTATTTTTGGGTTTGGGAGATTGATAGTGTGTTGGTTGGGGGTGTGGGGGTTTGGGGGGGTTGGGTGGATTGGTGTATTGGTGTTGTTGTGTGGGGGGTTGGGGTGTTATGGGGTTAGGGGGGGGTGTATTGTTGTTGTTTTGGGGGTGTTTGGGGTTTTGGGGGGGGTTGGTGTGTGTTGGGGGTGTGTTATTTGATTTGGGTAAGTTGGGGTTGGAGGGGTGTGGTGGGTTTGTGGGGGGTGGGGGGTTTAGGGGTTGTGGGGGGGGGGGTGGGGTGGTTTGGGGGGGGTGGGGTGGGGTTTTTGTTTTTTGTTATGTTTTTGATGGATATTTTTATGGTTGAAGGTATGTAGTGTTAATTGGTGGGTTGGGGGTGTGTGGGGGGGGGGGGGTATTGGTGGGGGGGGGTATGGTGGGTTTTTTTGTGGTAGTGGATTGGGGGTGGGGGGGTGGGGGGTGTGGTGGGGGGGGGGTGTGTTTGGTGTTGGGTGGTTTGGGTGTGGTGTGGGGGGGTTGGGGTGGGGGTGGTTGTGTGTTGGGTGGGTTGTGGGGGGTTTGGGGTGTGTTTGTTGTTGTTTTTTGTTGTGGGGGGGTTGGTGTTGGGGGTTGGGTGTGTGGGTGGGGGGTGGGTTGGGTTTGGGTGGGGGGGGGGTTTGTGGGGTGTGGGGGGGGGTGGGTGGTTGTGTGGGTTGTGGGGGGTGGGGGGGGGGGGTGTGGTGGGGGGGGGGGTGGGTAGGTTGGGTTTGGGGGGGGGGGGGTGTGTGGTTTGGTGGGTTTTGGGTTGTTTGTTGGGTGGGGGTGGGTGGTGGGGGTGGGGGGGGGTGGGGTGGGGTGTGGGGGGTTGGGGGGTTTGTGGGTGGTGTGGGGGGGTTGTGTGGTTGTTTGTGGTTGGGGTGTTTGGGGGTGGTGGGGTGGTTTGTTTTGGGGGGTTGGGGGGGTTTGTGTGTTTGTTTGTGTGTGGTGTTGGGGGGGGGTGTGTGGGTTGTTTGTGTGTGTTGGGTTGGTGGTGTGTTTGGGGTGGGGGAGTGGTTTGGGGGGTGGGTTTGGGGTTGTGTTTTTGTGGTATTTTAAGGTTATTTGGGGTTTGGGGGGGTGTATTTGAGTGTATAGGGTATGGAGGGATTTATGATTTAGAATATGATTGATGGATAGTGGGGTTTGGTATGTGTGGGTTTGGTGGGGGGTGGTATTGTGATGAGTTGGTTGGGTTGGGTTGGATGGTGTATGTAGTTTGGGAGAGGGAGATGTTTTTGGGGTGTTGGTAGGGTGGGGGGGGGGGGGGGGGGGGGGTTTTGGGGTTAGGTAATTGGTTGGTAATTGTTTGATTGGATGTGGTAAGTTGTTTAGGGTTTGGTGTTATTGGTGTGTTAATTTGGTTTATTTGGTGGTATTTTGTAATGGTTGGTAATTTTTTGGTGTGGTGGGTATTTGGTGTGTTTGTTTGGTAATTTTGGTTATTTGGGTTTGGTTTTTGTGTGTTGTAAGTTGGGGTGTATTGGGGGTTGTGGTGTATGGGGGTTGGGTTTTGGTGGAATGTGGTGGGGGGGTTGTTTTGTTTTGTTGGGGGTTGGTTGGTTGGTTTTTTTTGTTATGTGTGTTTGGGGGGTTGGGTGGTTTGTGGGGTTTTTGTGTGTTTTTGGTGTTGTGGGTTTTGGGGTGGGTTATGTGTGTTTGTGGGGTTGGGGGTGTTTTTTGTTGTGTGGGGTGGTGTGTGGGTTTGGTTGTGTTGGTGGTTTTGGTTGTGTTATGGTGTGTGTTGTGATGGTTTGGGGGGGGTAGGGGATTGGTTGGAGGGTGGGGATGTTGGGTTGGTTGGGGGAGTGTTATGGGGTGTGATGTTTTGTTGGTGGGTGTTTGGGGGTTGGGTGGGGGTGGGGTGGGTTTGTGGGTGGTTGTGGGTGGGTGGTGGGTTTTGGGGGGGGTGTGGGTGGGGGTGTGGGTTGTGTTGGGGTTGGGGTGTTGTTGTTTGGGTTTGTGGATTGTGTGGGGGTTTTGGTTTGGGTGGGTTGGGTTTGTTGGTGGGATTTGTGGGGGGGGGGGTGGTTTTTGGTTGGGTGGGTGTTGGTGGGGTGGGGGGTTTTGGTAGGGGTGGTGTAATAGGGGGGGGGGGGGTAGGGGTAGGTTATTGGGTAGGTGGGTTTGTTGGGAGTGTGGTTGTATGTGTTGGTTTTTGGTGGTGGTAATTGGTGGTGTAATTTAGTGGTGGTGTATGGTAGGGTTGGGGGTGTTTTTTGGTGGGTTTTGGAGGGTGGGTATGGTGGTGGGTGGGTTTTAGGGGTGGGGTTTGTTGGTGGGGTTGGGTGGGTGGGGGGTTGGGTGGTTTGTGTGGTTGGGGTTTTGGTGGTGGGGGGGGGGGTGGGGTGTGGGGGGGGGGGGGGGGGTGGTGGGGGGGTGTTGGGGGTGGGGGGGTGGGGGGGGTGGGGTGTTTTTGGGGGTGGTGGGGTGGGGTGTGGGGGGGGGTTGTGGGTGGGGGGTTTTGGGGGGTTGGGTGGTGTGTGGGGGGGGTGGTGGTGTGTGGTGGGTTGTGGTTTTGGTGGGGGGTGTTGGGGGGTGTGTTTTTGGGGGGGTTGTTTGGTGGTTTTGGATGTTTTTGGGGTTTGGGGGGGGGGTGGGTGGTGGGGGTGGGTGGGTTGTGTGGGTTGGGGGGGGGTGGTATGTGTGTTGGTTGTGGGGGTGGGTGGGGGTGGTTGGTGTGGGGGGGGGTTGGTTGGGGGGGTGTGTGGGGGGGGGGGTGTTGGTGGGGGGGTGTGGGTGGGGGGGGTGGTGGGGGTGGGGGTTGTTTTTGGGGGGGGGTGTTGGGGTGGGGGGGGGGTTTGGGGGGGTGTGGGGGGGTGGTGTGTTTGGGGTGGTGGTGGGTGTGGGGGGTGGGGGTGGGGTTTTATGGGGTGGGGGGGGTGTGGGGGGGTGGGGGTTTGGGGGGGGTTGGGTGGGGGGGGGGGGTTGGGGTGGGTGGTGGGGGGGTTGGGGGGTTGGGGGGGGTTTTGGGGTGGGGGGGTTGGTTTAGGGTTGTGTGTGGATTGTGGTGTTGGGGTTGGGTGTTTGGGTGTGTTTGGGGTGTTTTGGGGGTGTGGTTGGGGTGTGGGTGGGTTTGTATTGGGGGGGGTGGGGGGGGGGGGGGGGGGGTTGGTTGTTGTTGGGGGTGGTTTTGGGTTGGGGTGTGAGGTGGTGTGTTTGGGTTTGGTGTTGTTTGGGGGGTTTGGGGTGGGGGGGTGGGGGGGGGTTGGATGGTTGGGGGGGGGGTATTTTGGGTGTTGGGTTTGTGGGTGTGTTGTTGGGGTGGTGGGGGTGGGGGGGGGGGGGGGGGTTGGGTGGTGGTGTGGGGGGGTGTGGTTGGGGGGGTGGGGGGGGGGGGGGGTGTGGGGGGGGTGGTGGGTTGGGTGGGGGGGAGTGTGGGGGGGGGGTGGGGTTTTTGGGTTGGTGGGTTTGTTTTTGTTGGGGGGGGGGGGGGTGGGGTGGGGGGGTTGGGGGGGTTGGGGGTGTGGGGGGGGTGGTGTGTTTTGGGGGGGGTTGGTGTTGTGTTGTGTTGTGTGGGGGGGTGTTGGTGGGGGTTTGGGGGTGGGGTTTTGGGTGTGGGTGTTTGTGTGGTTTGGGTTGGGGGGGGGGGGTATGGGGGGTGGGGTGGGTTTGGTGGGGGTGGTGTGGTGTGGGGGTTGTGGGGGGGTGGGTTGGGTGGGGTGTGGTTTGAGTGTGGTGGTTTGGTTTTTGGTTTGTTTTGTGGGGTTGGTTGTGGGTGGGGGGTGGGTGGGGTGTTGGGTTTTGGTGTGTGGGGTTTGTGGGTGGTGAGTGGGGGGGTGGGGTGTGGGGAGGGGTTTTGGGTGGGTGGGTTGGGTTTTTGGGGGGGGGGGGTGTGGGGTTGTGTTGTGGTTGTGGGGGGGGTGTTTGTGGGGGGTGGGGTTGGTGGGGGGGGGTGGGGGTGGGTGGTGTTTTGTTGGGGGTTGGGGTTGTTTGGGGTTTTGGGTGGGTGTTTTGTTGTGTGGGGGGTGTGGGTGTTGGGGGTGGTTGTGGTGTGGTGTGGGTGGTGGTGTTGGGGGGGGGGGGGGTTTGTGGGGGGGTGGTGGGGTTTGGTTGGGTGGGGGTGGGTGTGGTGTTGGGGGGGGGGGTGGGGGTGGGGGGGGGGTGTGTTTTGGTGGGTGGTGGGTGGTGGGGGGGGGGGGGGGGGGGGGGGGGGGTTTGGTGGGGGTGGTGTGGGTGTGTGGGGGGGGGGGGGGGGGGGTTGTTGGGTGGTTGGGTTTTTTTGTTTGGTGGGTGGTGTGGGTGGGGGGTGGTGGGTGTTGGGTTTGGGGTGTGTGGGGGTGTGGGGGGTGTGTGGGGGTGGTTGGGGTGGTGGGTTGTGTGTGTTGGGGTGTTGGGGTGGGGTGGGGGTTTGGGGTGTGGGGGTTGGGGGGTGGGGGGGGGGGTTGTGGGTGTTTGGTGTGTTGGGTGGGGGGGGGTTGGTGGGGGGTTGGGGGGGGTGGGGTTGTTGGTGGGGTGGGTGGGGGGGGGTTGGTGGTTTGTGGTTTTTGTGTGTTTGTTTTGTGTTTGGGGGGTGTGGGTGGTTGGGGGTGGTTGTGGTGTGGTTGGGTGGTGTTTGGGGGGGGGGGGGGGGTTTTGGGGGGGGGGGTTGGTGGGGTGTTGGTGGGTGGGGGTGGGTTGGTGTGGGTTGGGAGGGGGGGGGGGTGTGGGGGGGGGGTGGGGGGTTGGGTTTGGGGTGGTGTTGTGGTGGGGTGTGTTTTTGGGGGTTGGTGGTGGGTGTGTTTGGGGGGGTGGGTTTGGGAGGGTGGGTGTGGGGGTGGTGGGGTGTTGGTGGTGGGGGTGTGGTGTTGGGGGGTGGTGGGGTGGTGGGGGTTTGTGTGGTGGTGGTGGGGGTGTGTGGGGGGGTTGGTTGGGGTGTTTTTTGGGGTTGGGGGGGGGGGGGGGGGGGGGTGGGGGTTGGTGGGGGGTGGGTTTTGTGGGGTTTGTGGGGGGGGTGGGTGGGGGGGGGGGGGGGGGGTGGGGGGGGGGTTGGGGGTGGGGGTGGTTGGGTTGTTGGTGTGGGGTGGGGTGGGGGTTGGGGGGGTTGGGGTGGAGTTGGTGTTGTTTTTTTTTTGGGGGGGGGGGGGGTGGGGGGGGGGGGGGGGGGGGGGGGGGGGGGTGGTTTTGGGGGGTGTGTGTGTTTGGGGTGTGGTGTGGGGGGGGGGGGTTTTGGGTTGGGGGGGGGGGGGGGTGGGGTGGGGGTGGGTTGTTTGGGGGTGGTGGGTGGGGTGTGGGTGGGGGGGTGGGGGTGGGGGGTTGTGTGGTGGGGTGGGGGTTGTGGGTTGGGGGGGTGGGGTGGGTGTTGGTGTGGGTTGGGGGGGGGGGGGTGGGGGGGGGGGGGGGGTATGGTGTGGGTGGTGGGTGGTGTTGTTTGGGGGTTTTTTGTGAGATTAGGTATGTTTGTTGGGGGGGGGGGTTATTTTTGGTGGGGTGTGTAGTTATTGAATTTTGGGGGGGAAAGGGTGGAAATAATTATTGTTGGGGTTTTTTTTTAGATGTGGAGTAGATGAGGGGATAGAATGATGGGTTTTGTTGGGTTGGTGTTGTATATGGTGGGGTGTTTTGTTAGGGATTTTTTGTAGTTGGGGGTAGTTTGGGGGGTTTAGTGTGGGGTTGTGTTGTGGGGTTTGGTGGGGGGTAGGGGTGTGGGGGGTGGAGTTGGTAATGTTGGATGGTTTTTTTGTTTTGGGGGGGTGTGGGTGATTGTGTTTTGGTGGTTGTGGTTTGTTTGTTTTTGTGGGGGTGGTGGGGGGGGGGTTGTGGGGGGGGGGGGGGGTTGGGGGGGTGTGGGGGGTGTGGTGGGGGGGTTTGGGTTTTGGGGGTGGTGGGGGGTGTTGGGGGGGTGTGGGGGGGGGGGTGGGGTGGTTGTTGGGGGGGGGGGGGGGTGTGTTTTTTTGTGTGGGGTTGTTGGTGTGGGTTTTTTATAAGATGAAGGAGTATGCGATGGGGAGGGGTAAGATGGAAGGTGAGTATGAGATAAGGAGTATGGAAGATGGAAGGGGGGAGTATGTAAGATGATAGGGGATATAAGTTGTAGGAGTAGGGTAGATGAAGGGATTATAAGATTAAGTGGTGAGGAGGGAGATGGATGGAGTATAAGATGAAGAGAGTATAAGATGGGAAGGGAGTATAAATGAAGGGGAGTATGAAGATGGAAGGGTGTGTATGGAAGATGAAAGGTGAGTAGGAAGATGGAAGGAGTTATTGGAAGATATGAAGGGGAGTATAAGATGAAGGAGTAAAAAGATTGAAGGGGGTGAGTATGGAAGATGGAAGGGGAGTATGAATATGGAAGGGGGGGAGTATTGAAGAGGAAGGGGATTTATGAAGATGGAAGGGGGGAATATAAGAGGAGGGGGGGGTGAAGATGAAGGGTGAAGGGGGGGGGGGGGGTTGGGGGGGGGGATGGAATGGGGAGGGGGTGGGATGGGAGGGATGGGGGTTGATAGATTAGGGGGGTTGGAGGTGTATAGGGGAGGAAGTGTGGGTATAGTATTGTTGGTGTGGATTGGTAGGGGGATTGGGGGGGTAGGTTGGTGATGGGTTGGGTTGATGTAAGGGGTAATAGGAGGGAGGTTATAGGAAGAGGAGTTGATAGGGGTATGTTTTTTAGTGAGAGGGGTATTATAGGATGAGGGGTGGTTGGATTGGATGATGGGATATGTGGGAATTGGGGTTGGGGGGGTTTGGTTTGGTGTTGGTGGTGTGTGGTGAGTGAGTGGGTGTGTGAGGGGGAGTGTAGTGGTGTGTGAGTGGGGATGTGTGAGGGGTGAGAGTGAGGGGGGGTGATGTGTGGTTAGTTGGTGTGTGTGGTGGGGGTGTGTGTGTGGAGTGTGTGGTGTAGAGTGTGGGTATAGAGATTGAGAGAGAGGGGAGAGGGAGAGGGATGTTGAGAGGGGGGAAGAGAGAGAGGTGTGTGTAGGTTTGTGTGGTAGATGAGGAGTGTGTGAGGTGAGTGTGGAAGAGAGGGAGTAGAAGTTTGTGGGGGTGTGTGTGGGTTGTGTTGTGGGAAGGTGAGAGGGGGTGAGTGAGGTGTGTGTGGTGTGTGTGGGATGTGATGAGGGGGGGGATGAGAGAGGGGAGAGAAAGAGGAGAGAGAGAGGGGGATGTGAGTGGGAGTGAAGTGATGTGAGTTGGTGTGTGTGGGGGTTGGTGTGTGTGGTGTGTAGGTGTGTGTGGGGGTAGGTGTGGAGTGTGTTTTTGTGGGTGTAGTGGGGGGGTGGGGTGGGTTGTGGGGGGGTGTTTGGGGTGGGGGTGTGGGTTGGGGGGGGGGGTGTTGGGTTTTGTTATTGGTTTTGGGTTTGGGTTGGTGGTTTTTGGGTGGTGTGTGGTGGGTGGTGTAGGGGTTGTGTTTTGGGGTTTTGTGATGGTGTGGGGTGGGGTTGTGGGGGGTGGGGGTTGGGGGAGGTGTTTGTTGGGGGGGTGGGGTGTGGGGGGGTTGGGGTGGGTGGTGTGTGGGGTGGGGGGTTGTGTGGGTTGGGGGGTTTGTGGGGGGTGTATGTTTGGGGTTGGGGGGGTGTGGGGGGGGGGGGGTGGGGGGGGGTTGGGTTTGTGGGGGGGTTTGGGGGGGGGGGAGTGAGGGGGTTGTGGGGGGGGGGTGGGTGGTTGGGTTTTTTGTGTTTGTGTGTTTTTGTGGGTGTTTGTGTTTTAATTGATATATATATGGATTGTTTGTTTTGGGTTTGTGTGGTGTTTTTGTGTTGTGGGGGGGGGGGGGGGTTGGGATTGGGGTGTTTGGGGTTTTGGAGTGATGTGGTGGGGGGGGTTGGGGGTGGTGGGTTGGGGGGGTGTGGTGGGTGGTTGGGTGGGTGTGGGGGTGTGGGGGGGGGGGTGGTGGGGGGGGGGTGGGTTGGGGGGTGGGGGGGGTGGGGTGGGGGTTTGTAGTTGGGGGGTGGTGGGGGGAGTGGGGTGGGGTGTGTTGGTTTTTGTTTTTGTTTGTGGGGGTGTGGTTTGGTATGGGTTTGTGGGGGTTGGGGTGGGTGGTTTTTTGTTGGTGTTGTGTGGGTTTGGGGTGGTTGGTGGTGTGGTTGGTGGGGGGTGTGGTGGGTTGGGGGGGGGTTTGGTGTTATTTTTTGGGGTTGGAGTTGTGGGTGATTTTGTTGGGGGGGGATTAGGGTTGGGGTGTGGGGTTGTGATTGGGGGGTGGTGGGGGGGGGGTTGGGTGTTGTGGGTTGGTGGGGGTTAGTTGGGGGGTGGGGGTGTGGTTTGTTTGGGTGTTGGGTTGTGGGTGGTGTGTTGGGGGTGGGGGTTGGTGGGGGGGGGTGTGTGGGGTTGGTGTTGGGGGGGTGGTGGGTGTGGGTTGGTGTGGTTGTTGGTGGTTTGTTTGGGGGTTGGTGTTTTGGGTGGGGGGTTGTGTTGGGGGTTTTGTGGTGTGGGGGGTGGGGGGGGGGGGGTTGGGGGTGTGGGGTGGTTGGGGGGTGGGGTTGTTGTGGGTGTGGGGTGGGGGGGTGGGGTGGGGTGGGGTGGGTGGGGGTTGGTTGGGGGGGGGGTGGGTGGTGTGGGTGTTTGTTTGTGGTGGTGGTTGGTGGGGTGGGTTTTGGGGGGGTGGTTTTTGGGGTGGGGGGTTGGGGGGGTTTAGGTTGGGTGTTGTTGTGTTGTGGTTGGTGTGTGGTGGTGGGTGGGGGGGTTTGTGGGTTTGTGGTGGGGTTTGGGGGGGGTGGGTGGGGGTGTGTGGTTTTTGAGGGGTGTTGGGTTGGTGATTGTGTTTGGTAGTTGTGTAAGGGTGGTGTGGTGGTTTGGTGGGGGTTGTGGGGGTTTTGTTGGTTTGGTGGTGAGGGGTGTTGTTGGTTGTGGGTGGTTTGTGTTGGGGTGTTGGTGGGGTGTGTTGGGGGGGGGGGGTGTGGGGGTTGGTGGGGGGTATGGTAGTTTGTTGGGTTGTGTGTGGGTGTTGATGTTTTTTGGGTTTGGGTTTTGGAGGTTGGTGGGGGGGGTGTTTTTTTTTTGGTGTTTAGGTAATATGTGGTGATTGTGGGGTTTTGTGGGTGGGGTGGGGGGGGGGTTGTTTGTGGATTGATTATATTGATGTATTGGGGGGGGGGTGGAGATGGATTGTTGTTGAGAGGGTTAGGGGGGGATGGAAGGGGGTGGGAATTTTGGGGTGGAGGGGGGGGGTGGGGGTGGGGGGATGATGAGTGTATTATTGTTTTGGGGTGGGGGGGGGGGGGATGTTTGATTGGGTGATGAGAGTGATGTTGGAGTTTGTTTGGGGGGGGTTGTGTTTGGTAATGGTGGGGGTGTGGGGGTAGGGGAGGGAGTGTGTGTGTTTAGGTGTATTGGAGTTTGATTGATAGGGATTGTTGGAGTAAATGTTAGATTTTATTGTGGATGGTTTGGTTGATGTTTGGGGGTATTGGGGGGGTGGTTATTGGGGTTGGTGGGTTAGTATTAGATTGGATGTGGGGGGGGTGTGGTTGTGGGTGGAGGAGGAAAGGTGGTTTTTGGTTTTGGGGGATAGTTTATGGTGTATTATGTGGGTGGGGGTTAGGGTTTTGTGGGTTTTGGGGGGTGGGGGGGATATGGGTGTGTGGAGTTATTGAGGTGGGTATAGTGTTATGGGGGGGGAGTTTGGGGGGTTGGGGGTAGTGGGGGTGGGTATTGGGGGGGTTGTTTGGTGGTGGGGTGGTGGTTGTGGTGTTGGGGGTTGGGGGTTGGTTGGTTGGGTGGGTGGGTGTGGTGGTTTGGTGGGGGGGTGTGGTGTGGGGGTGTTTGGGGGGGGGTGTGGGGGTGGTTGGTGGGTGTTGGGGGTGGTGGGGTGGTGGGGTGGGGGGTTGGGGTTGGGGGTTGGTTTGGTTGGGTTTGGTTGGGGGATTATTGTTGTGTATGTGGTTGGGGGGTGTTGTTTGTTGGTTGGGTTTTTGGGGGGGGTGGGGGGGGTGGGTGGTTGTGTGTTGTTGTTTTTGTGTTTGGGGGGTTTGGTTGTGGTGGGAGGTTGGTGTGTGTGTGGTGGGGGGTGGGGGTTGGTGGGTTGTTGGGGTTGTTTGGGGTTTGGTATGTTTTTTTGGGGGTTGGTGGTTTGGTGTGGGGGTGTTTGGGGAGTGTTGGGGTGGATTGGTTTGTGGGGGGTGGTGTGGTGGGGGTTGTTGTGGTTTTGTTGTTGGGTTTGGGGGGTGGTGGGGGGGAGGTGGGGTGGGTGGGGTGGGGGGGGTTTTGTGGGTTTTGGGGGGGGGGGGGGTGGGTGTTGTGGGGGGATGTGTGTTGTTTGTGGGGTGTTTGTTTTGGTTTTGGGTTGGTGGAGGGAGGGTGGTTGGTTATTTTTATGTGGGTGGGGTTTTGGTGGGGGGTTTGTGTGTGTGGGTGGGTTTGTTTAGTGGTGTGGTGGGGGAGTGTGGGGGGGGGGTGTTTGGTGTGGGTGGGGTTTTTTGGTGTGTGGGTGTGGTGGTTGGGTGTTGTGGGTTGTTGTGGTTGGGGGGTTGTGTGTGTTGTTTGTTTGTTGGGGTTGTTGTTGGGGTTTGTTTTATTTTTGTTTTATGGTTGGGTTGGTGGGGTGGTGTGGGGGGGTGGGGGATGGGGGGGTGTTGTGGGTGGGGGGGTGGTGGGTTGTGGTGGGTTGGTTGGGGGGGGGGTGGGGGTGGGGGGGGGGGGGGGTGGTTGGGGTTTGGGGGTGGGGGGTGTGTGTTGGTTTGGGTGTGTGTTTGTGGGTGGGGGGGGATTTTTGGGGTGTGGGGGTGGGTGGTGGGGGTGGGGGGGGGGTGGGGGGGTGGTGGTGGGGGGGTGGGGTGGTTGTGGGGTGGTTTGGGGGTGTGGGTGGGGTGTGTTTGTGGTTTGTTTTTTTTTGGGTGGTGTGTGTGGTGTGGGTTTTTGGTGGGGGTTGGAGTGGGGGTTTTTGGGTGTAGGGTTGGGTGATGTATGGGGGTGGAGGTAGTTGGGTGTGTATTTTGTTGTTTTTTGGTAGTGTTTTTGGGTTTGGGGGTGTGTTGTGGGTGGTGGGTTGTTGGGGTGGTTGGGTTGTGTTGTGGTGTTGGTGTGGGTGTTTGGTGTGTTGTTGGTTTGTTGGATTGTTGGATGGTGTTGTTGTGGTGGGTGTGTGGGTGGGTGGTGGGGGGGGGGGGTGGGGGGTGGGTTTTGGTGTTGTTTGGTGGATGGGGTGGTGTGGTTGGGTGGGTTTGTGGGTGTGTTGGGGGGGGGGGGTGGGTGGGGGTGGTGGGTGGGGTTTTGGGTTAGGGGGGGGGTGGGGGTTTGGTGGTGTTTGTGGGGTTTGGGGGGGGGGTTTGGGGTTTGGGGTTGGGGGTTGGGGGTTTGGGGGTGGGTGTTTGGGGGTGTGGGTATTGGGTGGGGGGTAGGGGTTTGGGGGGGTTTTTGGGGGGGTTGTGGGTGGGGGGTTTGGGGTTGGGGGGTTGGGGTGGGTTGGGTGGTTGGGGGGGGGTTGGGGGGTTGGGGTTGTGGGGGTTGGGGGGGGGGGTTTGGTGGGGTTTGTGGTGTGGGTTGGGGGGTTGGGGGTTGTGGGGTTGGGGGTTGTGGTTGGGGGGGGGTTGGGGGGGTTGGGGGTTGGGGTGGTTGGGGGGTGTGTTGTGGTGGTTTGGGTTGGGTTGTGTGTGGTGGGTTTTGGTTGTGGTTGTTTTGTTGTGTGGTGTGTGGGGGGTTGGGTTTGTGTGGGTGGTTGTTGGGTTGTGGGGGGTGTGTTTTGGGGGTGTTGTGTTGTGTGGGTGTGGGTTTGGGTTGGTGGGGGGGGGGGTTGTGGTGGGTGGGTGTGGTGTGGGGTGGGGGTGGGGGGGTGGTGGTGGGGGTGTGGGTTGGTGTGGGGTGTGGGGGTGGTTGTGGGTTGGTGGTGTTGTGTGGTGGGGTTTGGTGGTGGGTTGTGGTGGGTTTGGTGTGGTTTTGTGGTGGGGTTGGTGGTGGGTTTTGTGTGGGGGTTGGTGGTGGGTTTGGTGTGGGGGGTTGGTGGTGGGGGGGGGTTGGTGTGGGGTTTGTGGTGGGTTTGTGGTGGGGTTTGGTGGTTGTTTGGTGGTGGGGTTGGTGTGGTTGGTGGGGTGGGTTTGGTGTGGGGTTTGGTGGTGGGTTTGTGGTGGGTTTTGTGGGTGGGGGTTGGTGTTAGTGTGGGTGGGGTTGGTGTGGGGGGGGGGTTGGGGGGGGGGGGGGGGGGTGGTGGGGGGGTGGTGTGGTGGGGGTGGGGGGGGGGTGGGGTTTTTGGGGGTGGTTGGGGTTTGGGGGGTTGGGGGTGTGGGGGTGTGGTGGGGGTTGTTGTTGGTAATGGTGTGTTGTGTGGGGGTGTTGTTGTGGTTGGTGGTGGGTTGGGGGGTGGGTTGTGGGGGGGTGTTGGGTGTGAGAGTTTGGTGTGTATGTGTGTGGTTGGTGGGGTTTGTTTTATAATTTTGGGGGATATGGGGGTGGGGTTTGGTGTTGGGGTGTGGTTTGTGTGTGGTTTTGGGGGTGGTGGGTTTGTGTTTGGGTGTGGGGTGGGGGTGGGGGTGGGTTGGTTGGGGGGTGTGTGGGGGTGGGGGGGGTGGGTTGTGGGGTTGGTGGGGGGGGGTGTTGGTGGTTTGGGGGTGGTGTGGGGGTGGGGGTTGTGTTTTGGGGGGGGGTGTGGTGAGTGGGGGGTTTGGGGGGGGGGTTGGGGTGGTGTGGGTTGGGGGGGGGGTGGTGTGGGGGTGTGGGTGGGTGGGGGGGGTGTTTGTGGGTTGGGGGGGTGGGTGGGGGGGGTGGGGGGGTGTTTGGGGTGTTGGTGGGGTGGTTGGGGGTGGGTGGTGGGGGGTGGTGGGTGTTGGGGGGGGGGTTTGGGTGGGGGTGGGTTGTGGGTGTTGTGTGTGTGGTGTTGGTGGTGTGGGGTGTTGGGGGTGGTGGGGGGGGGGGGGGGGGGGGGGGGGGGGGGGGGGGGGGGGGGGGGGGGGGGTTTTTTGTTGTGGGTTGGGTTTTGGGGTGTGTGTGGGGGTGTGGGTGGTTTTGTTGTTTGTGGTTTGTGGGTGGTGTGTGGGTTGATTGTATGATTGGGGTGGTTATGGGTGGTTAGGGTGGGGTGGGGTGGAGTTGTTTTGGTTATGTTGTTTTTTAGGTTGGTGTGTGTGTGGGTGTGGGGGATGGATAGGGTAGGTTGGTGGAGAAAATGGGTTATGGGAAATATGGGAGGGGGGGGTTATTTTGAGGTGTGGTGTGGTGTTGGGGTGGGGGGGGGGGGGGGGGGGGGAGGGGGTTGTTTAGTTTGGGTATATGAGGGTGGGGTTGGTTTGGGGGGTGTTTGGGTTTTAAGGGGGGTTATTTGTTTTGTTTTGGGGTGGGGGATGTGTGGGGTGGAATTTTGGGTTGGGTATGGGGATATTTAGATGAATGTTGGATGGTGGGTTGAGGGGGGGGGGGTGGTAATTGGGGGGGAAGTTTGTTGGGGGTGGGTGTTTGTTTTGGTATAATGGGGGGTTGTTTGGATGAGGTTTATATGGTGTGGGGGGTGTGGGGAGGGGGGGGTTGGAGGTTGGGGGGTTTATGGATATTTGGGTTTATTTTGGGATGGGGGAAATTGGGGAGGGGGGGGGGGGGTTTTGGGGTTTGGGGAAGTGGGGGGGATTTTTTTGGATATTGGAGGGTGTAGGAGTTTGGGGTAGAGGGGGGGATTATTGGGGTGGTTTGGGGGGGGGTGGGGGTGGTGAATTATAGGGAGTTGAGTTAATTTAAATGAAGGGAAAATTTAGGGATGAGATTTATTGGTGGTTGGGGTAGGGGTGATGTGTTGTTGGGAGGAATTTGGAAATGGGTATAAGTGTTAGTTTGGTTGTTTGGGTGGGGGGGGGGGGGGGTGTGTGTAGGGGGGGAGGGGATTTTAGTTGATGTAGGGGGGGGGATGGGGAATTGGGTGGGGGGGGGGGGGGGGGGTGGTGTAAGGATTTGGTAGGTTGATGGGGGGGGGGGGGGTGTTTGTGGGGGGTGGGTGGGGGTTGTGGGGGGGGGGTGTGGTGTGGGGGGTGGGTGGTGGGGGGGGTTTTGTGTTGGGTGTTTGGGGGGTGGTTGTGTGGGGGGTTGGGTGGTGTGTTTGTTGTGTGGGGGGTGTGGGGTGTTGGGGGTGGTTTGTGGTGTGGTGTGGGTGGTGGTGTTGGGGGGGGGGGGGGTTTGGTGGGGGGGTGGTTTTTTTTTTTTTTTTTTTTTGGGGTTTGTTGGGGTGGGGGGGGTGGTGTGGGTGTTGGTGGGGGGGGGGGTGGGGGGTGGGGGGGGGGTGTGTTGTGTGTGTGTGGGGGGGGGGGGGGTGGGGGGGGTTTGGTGGGGGGTTGTGTGGGTGTGGTGGTGGGGTGGGGGGGGGGGGGGTGGTGTTTGGGGTGGTTGGGTTTTTGTTTGTTTTTGTGGTGGTGTTGGTGGGGGGGGGGGTGGGTGGGTTTTGGGTTTGGGGTGTTGGGGTTGGGGGTGGTGTGGGGGTGGTTGTGGGGGTGTGGGTGGTGATTGGGGGTGTGTTGGTTTGGTGGGGGTGGGGGTTTGGGTGTGTGTGTGTGGTTTGGTTGTTGGGGTGGGTTGGGGGTTTGTTTTTGTTGGGGTTTGTATGTTGGGGTGGGGTGTGGGTGGGTGGTTGGGGTTGTTGGGGGGGGTTAGTGTGTTTTGGTGGGGGGGGGGGGTTGGGTGGTGTGGTTGTGGGTGTTTGGTTGTGTTGTTTTTTTGTTTGTGGGTGTGGGTGGTTGGGGGTGGGTTGTGTGTTGTGTTTGGTGGTGTGGGGGGGGGGGGGGGGGTTTGTGGGGGGGGGTGGTTGGTGTGGTGGGGTGGGGGGGTGGGGGTGTGGGGTTGTTGGGGGGGGTGGTGGTGGTGGGGGGGGGGTTTGGTTTGGGGGTGGTGTTGTGGTGGGGTGTGTTGGTTGGGTTGGGGTGGTGGTGGGTGTTTGTTGGGGGTGGGTTTGGGTGGGGTGGGGTGTGGGGGGTTTGGGGGGTGTGTGGGTGGGGGGTGGGGGGTGTGGTGGTGGGGGGGTGGTGGGGTGTGGGGTTGTGTGGGTGGTGGTGGGGGTGTGGGGGGGGGGGTTTTGTGTGGGGTGTGGTTTTTTTGGGTGGGGGGGGGGGGGGGGGGGGGGGGTGGGGTTGGTGGGTGGGTTGTGTGTGGGGTTTGTGGGGGGGGTGGGTGGGGGGGGGGGGGGGGGGGTGGGGGGGGTGGGTTGGGGGGTGGGGTGGTTGGGGTGGGTTGTATGTGGGTTGGGTGGGGGGGTTGTGGGTTGGAGTGGGGGTGTGTGTGGGTGTTGATTTTTTGGGTTTGGGGTGGGGGGGGGGGGGGTGGGTGGGGGGGGGGGGGGGGGGGGGGGGGGTGGTGTTGGGGGGGTTGTTGTGTGGGTGGGTGGTGGGGGGGGTTGGTGGGGGGGGGGGGGGGGGGGGGGGGGGGTTGGGTGTTTGGGGGTGGTGGGGTGGGGGGTGTGGGGGGGGGTGGGGGGGGGTGGTGGTGTGTGTTGTGGGGGGTGGGGGTTTGGGGGTGGGGGTGGGGGTGGGTGTTTGTGGGGTTGGGGGGGTTTTGGGGGGGGGGGGGGGGGTTGGGGTGTGGGTGGGGGGGGGGGTGGGTTGTTGGTTTGGTGGTGTTGTTGGTGGTGGGTTTTTTTGTTGGGTGTTGTTTTGTTTGTTGGGGTAATGGGGGTATTATTTTTTGGTTTGGGGGGGGGGTGGTTATTGTGGGTTGTTGTTTTTGGTTTGGGTTGGTTGTGGGTGTGGGTGTTTGTGTGTGTGTTGGTTTTGGGGTTTTGTTTGTGTTGGGGGTGAGTTTGGGTGTTGGGTGGTTTGGGGTGTTGGGGTTTGGTGGGGGGGGGGGGGGGTGGGTGTGGTGGGTTGTGGGGGTGGGTGTGGGTGTGGTGTAGTTTTTGTGTTTGGGGGGGGGTGGGTGGGGGTGTTGTGTTTTGGTGGGTGTGTTTTGTATTTGTGGGTGGTTGGTTGGGGGGGGGGGTGTGTGGGTGGGGTGGGGGGGGGTGGGTGGGGGGGGGGTGGGGGTTGGGTGGGGGGGTGGTAGGGGTGTTTGGGGGGTTGGGGGGGGTTGGTTGGTGGGGGGGGGGGGGGGGGGGGGGTGGTGGGTGGTGTGGGGGGGGTGGGGGGAGGTGGGGGGTGTGGTTTTGTTGTTGGTGGTGGTGTGTGGGTAGTGGTTGTGTGTTGGTGTGGTGGAGTGTGGTTTGGTTTGGTTGGTGTGTTGTTAGTGGTTTTTTGTGTTGGTGTTGTTGTGGTTTTGGTTTGTGTATTGGTTGGGGGGTGTTGTGATGGTTGGTGTGTTTTGTTGGTGGTTTTGTGGGTTGGTGTTTTTGTTGGTGGTGTGGGTTGTGGGTTGGGGGTGTTGAAGTTGGGGGGGGGGGAAGGTGAGTATAATTTGGAAGGAGGATGTAGATGGTTGGGTGTTATAAGATGAAGTGGGGGAGTTTTTATATGTGGTTGGTGTTTTGATGGGATAGGAGGTTTTTGGTAGGGGGGGTATAAGATGGTTGGTGTTGTTGTGGGTAAGGGTGGTGTTGTGGTGGGGGGGTTGTGGTAGGGTTGGGGGGGGGGGGTGGGGTTTGGGGGTGGGGTGGTTGTTGGTTGGTTGTTGTGGGGGGGGGGTGGGGGTTGTTGAGTGGGGGGGGGTGGGTGGGGGGGGGGTTGGGGGGGTGTGGGGGGTTTTGTGGGTGTGGTTTGGGGGGTTGGTGGTTTGGTTGTGGTGGTGGTTTGTTGTTGGTGGGGTGGTGTGTTTTGGGTGTGGGTGTGTTGGGTTTTGTGGGGGGTGGGTGGGTGGTGTGGGTTGTTGGGGGGTGGGGTTGGGGGGGTTGTGTGTGGGTGTGTGTGTGTGTTGTGTGGTGTTTTGTGGTGAGTTGAGGTTTGTGTGGTTGTAGTGTGGTGTGTGTGTGGTGTGTGTTGGGTGAGTGGTGTGTGATGTGGTTGGTGTGGTGTGTGTGTGGTTGTGTGTGGGTGTGTGTGGTGTGGGTTGGTTTGTTGTGTGTGTGATGGTGTTTGTGGGTGTGTTGGGTTGTTGGGGTTGTTGTGGTGTGTGTGGTGGTGTTGGGGTGTGTTGTGGGGTGTGTGTGGTTGTGTTGTGGGGTTGTTGTGTGTGTGTGGTGTTTGGGTGTGGTTGTGGGTGTTTGGTTAGTGTGTGGTGAGTGTTGGGTGTGTGAGTGGAGTGTGTGGTGTGTTGTGGTGTGTTGTGTGGTGTGTGTGGGGTGTGTGTGGTGTGTGAGGTGTGATGTGGGGGTTGTAGAGGGGGTGTTTTTTTGATAGTTGGAAGTTGTGTTGGGTGGTTTTGTTTTGGGGGGGGTGGGGTATTTTGGTAGGTGGTGGGTTGTGAGTTGTTAGGGGGTATAAGTATTATTTATAATTGGTATTGTGGTGTTGGGGGGATAGGTGGGGGTTGGGGTGTGGATAGGGAGGGGTGGAGGTGGGATTAATGGGGTTGGTGGGGGGTTGTGAGTTTTGGGGGGGGGTTAGAGGGGAGTTTGGGGGAATAGGGGTGGTTGGGGGAGAGTGGGGTTTGTTGGTGGTTGGTGGTGGGGGTGGGGTGGGTGGGTGTGGGGTAGTTTGGGTGGTGGGTTTTTGGGGTGGTTGTATGGGTGGGGGGGTGTTTGGGGGGGTGGTGGGGGGGTGGGGTAGGGGGGGGGGTATGTGGGTTGGGTTGTGGGGGGGGGGGGTTTGGTGGGGTGGGGTGTGGGGGGGGGGGTGTGTGGGGTTTTGTGTTGTTGTTGTTTTTTGTGTGGTGTGTGTGTTTGTGTATTTGATATAGTTTTGGGTTTTAGTTAGTTTTTTGGGATTTTTTATTGGGTGTTTTTGGTAGTGGGGGGGGTGAAGGGGGTAAGGGGGTTGATGGGATTTGTGTAAGGTTGTTATGTGAGGGGGGGTTAGGGATAGATAGGGTGTTGTATTTTTGTTTGTGGTTGTTTGTTGGTGTGGGGTGTGGTGGGGGGGGGGGGGGGGGGGGGATATGGGGGGGTTGTGAGGGGGGGGGAGGGGGGGGGTGGGGGGGGGTGTATTGTTGGGTAGGGGTGGTGGAGGTGGGTTGGTTGTTTTGGGTTGTTTTTGGTTGATTTGTGTGGTTATGTTTGGGTTGTGGGGGGTGGGTGGGTGTATGTTTTAGGTATTAGTTTGGAGGGTATATGAGGGTGTGGTTGGTGTGGTGTTTGGTGTGGGGGTGTTGGGGTTGTGTGGGGGTTTTTTTTAGGAGGGTTGATTTATAGTTGGTGTGGGGTTTGGTTTGTTGTGTTTTGGGGGGGGGTGGTGGGGTGGGTGGTGTTTGGGTTGGTGGTATTGGTAGGGGGGGGTGTTGAGTGGAGTGTGTTTGGTAGTTGGTGGGGTGTGTGGGGTTTGTTGGTGTTTGGGTGTATTGGTGGGGTGTGGGGTGGGGGGTTTGGTTTGTGGGGGGTGGGGGGGGTGTGTGGTTGGGTGGGGTTTGTGGGTGGGTTTGAGTATGGGTTGGTTGGTTTTGGGGTGGGGGGGGGTTTTGTTGGGTTTTTGTGGGTGTGGGTGGGGTTGGGGGTGGGTGGTTTTTGGGGTGTGGGGTTGGTGTGGTGTGGGTGGGGGGGTGTGTGGGGTTTGTGTGGTGTAGGGTGGTGGGGGGGGGTGGTTTGTGGGAGTTGGTTTTATTTGGTGGGGGGGTGGTTTGAGTGGTGGTTTTGGGGGGGGTTTTATTGGGGTGGTGGGGGGTGGGGGTTTTGGTTTGGTGGGTGTAGTTGTTTGTTTGTTGGTGGGTTGGTGGGTGTGGGTTGTTTTTGGGTTTTTGGTGGGGGTTTTGGGGGGGTTTGGTGGGTTGGGTGTTTTTGTGGGGGTGTTGGGGGGGGTTGGTTTGGTGGGGGGGTGGGGTGTTTGAGTGGTGGAGGTGGGGGTGGGGTGGGTTGTGTGGGGGGGGGTTGTGTTGTTTGTGGTGGGGGGGGGGGGTGGGTTGTGATTTTGGGGTTTGTTGTATGGGTTTATTGTGGGTTGGTTGTTTGTGGTGGGGGGGTGTGGGTGGGGTGTGGTTTGTGTGTGGTTGGTTGGGTGTGTTTGGTGTTGATGGTGTTTGGTTTGGGGGGGGTTGTGGGGGTGGTTTGGGTGGTGTTTTGGGGGTGTTTGTGGTTTGTTGTGGGTGTGGGGTTTTTGGGTGGGGGGGGGGGGGGTGGGGGGTTGTGTGTGGGTGTTGGGGGGGTGTGGTGGGGGGTTGTGTGGTGTGGGTTGGGGTTTGGGTGTGGGGGGGGGGGGTTGTGGTGGGATTATATATGTAGGTTGATTTTGTTTTGGGTTGTTGTTGTTTATTATTATGGGGGTTGTTTGTTGTTGGGTTGGGTGGGGGATGTTGTGGGGGGGGGGGGTGGGTGGGGGGTTTTTTTTGTTGGTATGTTTGAATTGTAGGAATGTTTTTTGGGTATGTGGTATGTTTGGATTGTGGTATGGGGTTGGTAGATTTTTGTGTTGGGGGGGGGGTTAGTGGGTGGTGTTTAAGAATTATTAAGGAGGAGGGGGGGGGTGTTTGGGGGTAGGGAGGGGGGGGAGGAGGAGGGGGAAGTAGTAAAAAGATTATTTGGGTTTTAGAATAAGATGTAATGATAGTGGGTAGGTAATGATGGGATATGTGGGTGGGGTGGGAGTAAGTTGTGGGTTTTTTAGTTTGTTGGGTTTTTAGGGAGGTGGATGGGGGGGGGAGTTTAGGGGGGGTTGGGGGGGTAGAGGGGGGTGATGGTGTGGTTTGAGGGTTTTGGGTTGGTGGGTGGGATTTTTGAATAGGTTATATGGGTAAGGTTTTTTAGGGGGTAATTGAGGTATGGGAGAGGGTAGGGGGGGGAAATTAGGGTGGTTTTTGAGGGGGGATATGGGATTTAGAGGGTTTGGTTGGGGTTTTTTGTTTGGGGGTATGGTGGGGGTAGTTGGGTTGGGGTGGAGGTGGTTGGGGGTGGTGTTTTGTTTGGGAATGAGAGTTATGTTTTAGGGTGGTGGGTTTAATAGATGTTATTTTTGTTGGGGTTGTGTTTGGTAAGGTATTTTGTTGGGGGGGTGTTGTTGAGGGGGGGATGTGTTGTTTTTGTGTGGTGTTGATTTGGGGTGTAGGGGGGGGTGTTTGATGTTTGTGTTTTGGTTGGTGGTATGTAGGGGAATTAGGGTAAGGAAGGTATGGAGATGAATATGATGGTGGTATGGTAGTATTGTGGGGGTTATAGGGTGGATGATTTTTGATATTTGGGGGGGGGGGGTGGAATGGGGGGTATGGTGGGTTGGTAGGGGTTGGATTTGTTTTGGGGGAGAGTATGTGTATTGGGTATGGTGGTTGGAGGTTGGTGGTTTGTGTGGTGGGGGGGGGGTTATTGTTTGGGGATTGGTGGGGGTGGGGGAGGTATGGGGGGGTGGGATGTGTGTGTGTTGAGTTAGTTAGGGGTTGGTGGTTTTTGTGGTTTTTTGTTGGTTAAGGTATTGTATTGTGTTTTTGGGGGGTGGGGGGAGGGGGGGGTATAAAGGGAGGGGTTGGTATTGGGGGGGGTGTATGGAATGGTGGGGGGGAGGGGGGTTGTTATTGGGTGGGGTGGGGAGGTTTGGGGTGGAGTGAAAGTGTTAGGGTTGTTTGAATGGGGGAGGATGAGTGGGGGGTGTGGGATGGGGGTGGTTGTAATGTATAAGGATGTATGTAGGGTTTGGGAAGGGGTTGGGGGAAGATAGGGAAGGGAAGGGAAGGAAGGATGGGGAAGGGGGAAGGATGTTGAAGATAATTGTTAGGTGGGTATTGAGGGTTTGGGGGGGGGATGGTTTGGAGTTGATTTTTGGGATTGAGTGGATTTTTTTTTGAGTTTTGTTTTGGAAGGGTGTTTGGGGGGGGGGGTGGGGTAGGGGGTGGGTGGTGTTGATTATGGTGTTGGTGGTGTGGGGGTTGTTTTGGTGGGTTTTGGTGTGGTTTGTTTGGGTGGGTTTGGGGGTGGGTGGGGGTGGGGGGGGGTGGGGGGTGGGGTGGGGTGGGGGGGGGGTGGGGGGGGGTTGATTTTGTGTGAGTATGTTTTGTGGTGTTGTTTTGTGTGTGTATATTTGTTGTTTTTTTGGGGTGGTGGGGGTGGGGGGTTTTATTTGATGGGTTTTTGTGGGGTGTTTTGTGTGTTTGTTTGTGGGGTGTGGGGGGGGTGGGGTTGGGGGTTGTTTTGTTGTTGGGTGTGTGTGTTTTGTGGAGGGGGGGTGGTGGTGGGGGGTGTTTGGGGGTTTGTTTTGTGGTTTTTGGTGTGTGGGTGGGTGGTTTGGGTGTGTTGTTGTTTTGTTGGTATGTTTTGTGTGGTGTTGTGGTGGTGGTGTTGTTTGGTTTATGGGTTTGGGGGGGGGGGGGTGGGGTGATTGAGTTATTGTGGGTTTAAGGGTATTTTATGGGGGGTGTTATGTATTAGGAGTAGGGAGATTATTTTTGGGGTTTTTGGGTGGGGGGGGGGGGTTATGTGTAATATTTTGGTTTGTGGGGGTGATTGGTGGGTTATTGGGGTGTTAGTTATTGTGGTTTATTTTGGGTGGTATTGGGGTGTTTTTGGGGGTGGGTTTGTGGTTGGTGAGGTGTGGTGGGGTTTTGTGGTTGTGGGGTGTGGGGTTATTTTGTTGGGGTTGGTGGTTTTGGGGGTGGGGGGTTGTGTTGTTTTTGTGGTTTGTTTGTTTTGTGGTTGGGGGTGTAGTGGGTTTTGTGTTGTTGGGTTGGTTTTTTTTGAAGTTGGGTGGGGGGGGGGGGGTGTTTTTGGGTGTGGGGGATGTGTGGAAGTTTGTTTTTTGGTGGTGGGGGTGGGTTTTGGGGTTTGGGGTAAGGTTGGTGGTTGGTTGTGGGGGTTTTGTGGGGTTTTGTTTTATTGTGGGGTTAGTTGTGTGTGTGAGGGTGGGGTGTGTGTTTATGGGTTGAGAGTTGAGTTTTTTGGTAGAGGTAAGGAGGGGTTTGGGGAGGATGAGAGGGGATATAGGGGGATAGGGAAGATTGAGGATTGGATTTGGGGGTGATGGTTGGGGGTTGGATTTGGGGGGGGGGTTTTGGTAGTTGGGTGTGTTTTTTGTGGGGAGGGGGAGTTTGAGTGGGTTTGGTTGGGGGGGGGGGTGTGGAGTGTTGTGGTGGGTTTGGAGGTGTTTATGGTTTTGGGGTGTTTGTTGGTGGGGTTGTGGTTTGGGTTTTTTGGGTTGGGTTTTTGTTTTGTTGTTTGGTGTAGGGGTTGGGGGTGGGTGTATATTGAGTGGGTGGTGGTTTTTGGAGGGGGGGGGAGGGGGGTTTTTGTTGTGGAGGTTTTTGTGGTGGTTTATTTTGTGGTGGTGGGTTTGGTGGGGGGTGGGGTTTATGTGGTGGGGGTTTTTGGGGGTGGGGTTGTTGGTGGGGTTGGTGTGGGGGTTTTGGGGTGGGGTTTGGGGGGTGGTGGTTTGTGTGGGTTTGTGGTGGGTTTGGTGTGTGGGGTTGGTGGGGGGTGGGTTTGGTGTGTGGGGGTTTTTGTTGGTGGGGTTTTGTGGGGGGGTAGTTTATTGGTTGGGTGGTTTTTGTGGGGTGGGGGGGGTTGGGTGTTTTTTGTGGGTTGGGGGGGGGGGTTTGGTGGGGGTGGGGGGGGGGATGGGTTGTGGGGGGGGGGGGGGGGTGTTGAGGGGGTGGGTGGGGTGGGGGAGGGGGGGGGGGGGTGGGGGTGGTGTTTTGGGGTGGTTGGGTGGGGGGTGGGGGGGGTTGTTGTGGGTGATTTTGGTGGTGGTGGTGGTTGTGGGGTTTGGGGTGGTGGGTGGTGGGTGGGGGGGGGTTTGGGGGGGGTTTTGGGGGGGGTGTTTGTGTTGGGTGTTGTGTTGGGTGGTGTGGGGTTGTATTGGGGTTGGGGGGGGGGGGTTTTGTGTGGGGGGTTTGGTGGGTGGGGTTGTTGGTTGTTGGGTTGGGGGGGGGTGGTTTGGGTGTTGGGTTGTTGGGGGTGGTGGGGGGGGTGGTTGGTGGGGGGGTTGGGTGGGGGGGTGTGTGGGGGGGGGGGTGTTGTTGGGTGTGGGGTGGGGGTGTTGGGGTGGGGGTTGTGTGTTTGGGGGGGGGGGGGGGGTGTTTGTGTGTGGGGGGGGTTTGGGGGGGGGTTGGGGTGGGGTGTGGTTGGGGGTGGGGTGGTGGTGGGGGGTGGTGGGTGGGGGGGGGGGGGGGGTGTTTGGGGGGTGGGGGGGGTTGGGGGGGGGTGGGTTGGGGGGTGGGGTGGGGGGGGGGGGGGTGGGGTGGTGGGGGGGGGTGGTGGGGGTTGGGGGGGTTGTGGTGGGGTGGTTGTGGTTGGGGTGGTGGTGGTGGGTGTGGGGGGTGGTGGGTTTGGGTGTGTGTGGGTTGGGTTTTGGTTTTTGGTGTGTGTGGGGGTGTGGTTGGTTGTGTTTGGGGTTGGGGGGGTGTGGGGGTGGGTTGTTGTTTGTTGGGGGTGTTTTGGGGTTGGGTGGTGGGGTGTGGGGGTTTTTGGGTTGTTGGTTGTTTGGGGTGTGGGGGGGGGTTGGGTTGGTGGTGGGGTTTTTTGGGGTTGGTTTGATGGGGTGTGGTGGGTGGGGTGGGGGGGGGGGGGGGGGGGTGGGGTGGTGTTGTGGGTTGGGTGGTGGGGTTGGGGGGGGGGGGGGGTGGGGGGGTGGGGGGGGGTGGGGGGTGTGGGGGGGGTTTTTGGGTGGGTGGTGTTGGTGTGTTTGGGGTGGGGTGGTGGGGTGGGTTGGGGGGTTGGTGTGGGTGGGGGGGGGGAGTGGGGGGGTGGGTGTTGGGGGTGTTTTGTGTGGGGGGGGGGGGGTGTGGGTGGGGGGGGGGGGGGGTTGGGGGGTTTTTGGTGGGGGTTGTGTAGTGGTGGGGTGGGGGTGGGGGGGTTGTGGGGGTGGTTGGTGGGTATTTGTGGGTGTTGTGTGGGGGGTTTTGGTTGTTTGTGGGGTGGGGTTGGGGTTGTTGTGGATTTGGTTTTGTGTGTTGTTATAGTTGGTTTGTTTGGGTGGGTAGTGGGTTGTGGTGTGTTGGGTGTATGGGGGTTGGTGGTTAGTGGGGGGTTTGGGGTTGGTGTGTTTTAGGGGGGGGGTGGGGGGGTGGGGGGTGGGTAGGGGTGGGGGTTTTTTTTTGGGTGGGGGGGTGGGGGGGGGGGGTAATTTTGTGGGGGTGGGGGGGTGGTGGGGGTGTTTGGTTTTGGTGGTTTTTGGGGGGGGGTGTTTGGAGGGGGGGGGTTGGAGGGTGTTGTTTGGGGGGGGGGGGAGTGGTGTGGGTGGGTGTGTTTTTGGTTTGGGTGGTTGTTGGGGGGGGTTGGGGTGTTTGGGGGGGGTTTGGGGGTGTTGTGTTTGTTGTTTGGGGGGGTTGGGTGTTGGGGGGGGGTGGGGTTTGGTGTGTGTGGGTGGTTGGTGTTGGGGGGGGGGGGGGGGGGTTTGTGGGGGGGGGGTTGGGGGGTGGGGTTTGGTTGGGGTTGGTGTTGGTGGGGTTTGGGTTTGGGGGGGGGTGTGGGGTGTGGGGGGGGGTGTGTTTTTGGTGTGTGTGGGGGGGGGTGGTTTGGGTGGGTTTTGTGGGGTTGGGTTTGGTTGTGGGGGTTGTTTGGGGGGGGTTGGGGGGGTTGGGTTGTTTTGGTGTGGGGTGGTTGGGATTTTTTTGTTGGGTGGTTGTGTGTGTGTTGGTGGATGGTGGGTGTTGGGTTTGGGTGTGTGGGGGTTGTGGTGTGGTGTGGGGGGGGGTGTTGGGGTGGTGGGTGGTGTATTGTTGTTGTTGTTGGGGGGGGGGGGGGGTGGGGGGGGTTGGGGTGTGGGGGGTTGGTGGGGTTGGGGGGGGGGGTTGTGTTTGTTGGGTGTTTTGGTGGGGGGGTTGTGGGGGGGTTGGGGGTGGGTGGGGGTTGTGGGTGGGTTGGGGGGGGGGGTGTGTTTTGTTTGTGGTGTTTGGGTTGTGTTGGTTTGTTGTGTGGGGGGGTGTTGGTGGGTTGGGGGGTGGGGTTGTGGGGGGGGTTGTGGTGAGGGTTGTGTGTTGGGGGGGGTGGGGGGGTTGTGGGGGGTGGGGGGGTTGGGGTTGGTGTTGTTGGGTTTGGGGGGGTGGGGTGGTTTGTGTTGGTGGGGGGTGGGGGTGGGGGGGGTTGGGTTGTGAGGGGGGGTGTGGTGTTGTGTAGTGTGTGTTGGTTGGGGGTTGGGGGGGTGGTGGGGTGTGTGTGTGGGGGGGTGGTTTGGGTGGGGTGGGTTGGGTGGGGGGGTGGTGGGGGGTGTGTTTGGGTGGGTGGGGGGTGGTGGTGGGTGGGGGTGTGGGGGGGTTTGTGGGGGTTGTTTGGGGGTGGTGGTGGGGGGTGTGTGGGGGGGGGGGGGGTTGGGTGGGGGGGTTTTTTTTGGGGTGGGGGGGGGGGGGGGGGGGGGGGGGGGGTTGGTGGGGGGTGGGTTGTGGTGTGGGGGGTTTGTGGGGGGGGGTGGGTGGGTGGGGGTTGGGGGGGGGTGGGTGGGGGGGGGGGGGGGGGGGGGGGTTTTGTGGGGGTGGGGGGGTGGTTGTGTTGGGTTTTTTTGGTGGGGGTGGTGTGTGGGGGGGGGTGGTGTGGGGGTGGGTGTGTGGTTGTTGGTTTTTTTGTTTGGGTGGGGGGGGGGGGTGGGGGGGGGGGGGGGGTGGGGGTGTTGTGGGGTGGGGGGGGGTTTGTTTGTGTGGGTGGGTGGGTGGGGGGGGGGGTTGGTGGGGGGGGGGGGGGGGGGGTGGTGGGGGGGTGGTGTTTGTGTTGGGGGTGGTTGGTGGGTGTGGGGGGGGGGGTGGGGGGGGGGGTGGGGGTGTGTGTGGTGTGGGGGGTGGGTGGTTTGTGGGGGGTGGGGGGTGGGTTGGTGTTTTGGGGGTGGGGGGGGGGGGGTGGGGGGGGGGGGGGGGGGGGGGTTTGGGGTGTGGTTGGGGGGGGGGGTGTGGTGTTTGGGTGTTTTGGTGGGTGGTGTTGGGTGGGGTGTTTGTTTGTTGGGATTGGGTTTGTTTGTGGGGGGGGGGGGGGTTGGTGGTGGTGTGTTGTGTTGGTTGGGTGGGGTGGGTGGTGGTGGGGATGTTTTGGGTGGGGTGGTTGGGTGTTGTGGGGGTTTTTTGGGTTGTGGGGGGGGGGGGGGTTGGGTGTTTGTGGGGTTATTGTTGTGGGGGGGGTGTGTTGAGTGTGGGGTATGGGGGGTGTTGGTTGTTGAGGGTTGAATATGTTGTTTGGGGGTGGGTGTGGGTGTATTGGTTTTGTTGGGGTGGGTTTTTGTTAAATAGGGGGGGGTTTTTGATGGGGGGGGGTGGGGATTGTGGGGTTGGGGTTTGTTGGGGGGTTGGTGGGTGGGTGGTGGGGGGGGGTAATGGTTGTTGGTTGGATATGGGGGAAGATTGGTGTGGGATGGTTGGGTTGGTGGAGTTGATGGTGGGTGTTGGGTGGGGGTGTGGGGGGGGGGGTTGTTGTTGTTGTGTGAGTGGGGGTTGAGGGTTTTTTATAAGATGGTAAGGGGAGTATGTAGATGGGAGGGGGGGGGGGTAAGTTGGAAGGGTGAGTATGGAGTGGAAGGTGGTGTATGTGTTGTAGTTTTATTGTGGTAAGGGTGTGTTGTTGTTGTGGTGGTGTAATTGATTAGGGTTGATGTTGTTGATGGTGTGGTTTGGGTGTGGTTTTGTTTTTTGTTGTAGGTGTTTGGTATGATGTATGTGTTTAGAGGGTTTGGTGTTAATGTGGTTGGGTGTTTGTTTTGTTGGGTGGTTTGTGTTGGTAGGTTAGTTTGTTGGTGTAGTATGATGTTGGTGGTTTTGTTGTAGGGAAGTAGGTTGTGGTTTGGTGTTTTTGTGTAGGTGTTTTTGTGGTTGGTGTTTTTGTTGTTTGGGTGTTGTTGTGGTGGTGTTGTTGGTGTTGGGGGGGGGGGGGGGGGGGTGGTTTGGGGTGGGGGGTGTGTGGTGGGGGTTTTTTGTGGGGGTGGGTGTTTTTTGGTGGTGTGGGGGTGTTGGTGGGTTGGTGGGGGTTGGAGATGGGGGGGTTTTGTGGTTGGTTGTGTTTTTGGTGGGGGGTTATTGGTGGGGTGGGGTTTGGTGTTTGGTTGGTGGTGGGTGTGGGTATGTTGGGGTTGATTGGGGTGGGGGGTTGGGTGTAAGTGGGGGTGGTTGGGGGGGGATTGTGGTATGGGGGGATATGTTTGTATGGGTGGTGTTGTATATTGTGTGGTGGGGTTGAGTGTGGTGTGTGTGTGGGTTGTTGGTGTTGTGTTGGGGAGAGAGAGAGGGGTTGAGTGTGAGAGAGTGGGTGAGTGTGAGGGGAGATGAGAGGATGTTGGTATGTAGTGGGGGGTGTGAGTGTGGTTGTGTTGGAGATGTAGAGAGGGGTGTAGTAGATGTTTGTGTGGTGTGGGTGTGGTGTGTGTGTGGTGTTGTGTGGGAGTGTTGGGGGTTGTGTGGTGTGTGTGGTGTGTGTGTGGTGTTGTGGTGTGTTGGTGGTGTATGTGTGTGGTGTTGTGTTGGTTGTGTGTGTGGTTATGTGGTGTTGTGGTGTGTGTGGTGTTTAGGGTAAAAGAGGGGGTGTAAGTAGTGGGAGAGTGAGGATGAGAGATGGGGAGTGAGAGGGATTGTGTGATGGGGGGTGTGTGAGGAGTAGTGTGGGTTGATGAGGTTGTTTGGAGTGAGTGGTAAGAAAAGGGGGTGTATTTGTGTTATGTGTTTGTATTTGGTGTTTGGGTGGGTTGGTTTTAGGGTGGGAGAAAGGGAGGGGTTTGGTATGTGGGGGGGAGTAGGGGAAAATGTATATTTATTTGGGGTTTTGGGTGTGGGTGTTGTTGGTGTGGTGTTGGGTGGGTGGTGGGGGGGTGGGGGATGGGGGTGGGGGTTGTGTGATTTGGGTGGTTGAGGTGGGGAGTTTGGGGTGGGGGGGGGTTGGGTGGTTGTTTTGGTTGGTGGTGGGGGGGTGGGGGGGGGTGTTTGGGGGGGGGGTGTGTGGGTTTTTGGGTGGGGGGTGTGTGGGGGGGGGGTTGGTTGGTGGGGTGGGGGGGGGGTTGTTTGGGGGGTGGGTTGGGTTGGGTGTTTGATGGGGGGTTGGGGGGTTGGGTGGTAGTGGTAGGGGGGGTGTGGGGGGGGGTGAGGGTATTGTTTGTTTGGTAGAGTTGTTTGTTATTTGTTTATTTTTTGATTTTAGATATATTGATGGGGATATATATTTTATAGTTTGATTAATTTGATATTTAGGTATAGGGGGGGTTAGGGGATAGGGGGGGGATGGGGATGGATTTGGGGGGTAATTTGGATGGTGTATGTTATGGGGGGGTTTTGTTGGGTTGGGTATTTTTGGTGTGGTGTATTGTAGGTGTGGGGTGGGGGGGGGGTGGGGGTTGGGGGGGGGGTGGGGGTTGTGGTTGTGGTTGGGGGGTGGGGGGGGGTGTAGTTTGGGTTGGGTGGGGTGGTGGGTTTGGTGGTGTTGTTGTTGTTGGTTGTTGTTGGGTTGGTTTGGTTGGGTTGGTGGGTTGGGGTTGGGTGGTGTTTTGGTTGGTTTTTTGAGGTGGTTGGTGTGTGGTGAGGGTGTGTTGTTTGTTTTTGTGTGGTGATTGTGGTGTGTTATGGTGTTGATTAGTGGGTTTGATAAAATTAGGTATAGGATTTTTTTGTGGGTAGTTTTTGGGTTGAGGTGGTGGGGGGGGTGGGTTTTTGGGGGGAGGGGGTAATATGGGGGGTGGTGTGTTTGTATGGTTGATGTGGGGGTTGGGTTTGGGGGTTGGTGTTGGGTGGGGTGGGTTGGGGGGGGGGGGGGGGGGGGGGGTTGTTTGTGGGGGGGGTGGTTTGAGGGTTGGGTGGGTTGTTGTTGTTTTTGTGTTGGTTGTTGTGTGGGTGGGGGGGGGTTGTGTTGGGGGTTTTGTGGGGTTGGTTGTGGGGGGTTGGGGTGGGGTGGTTGGTGGTGGTGTGTTGGTGTGGGTGTGGGTGGGGGGGTGGTGGGGTTGTGGTGGTGGGGGGGGGGGGGGTTGTGTGTGTGTGTGTTTTGTTGTGGTGGGTGTTGGTGGGGTGGGTTTTGGGTTTTGGGGGGTTTTAGGTGTGGGGTGGGGGTGGTGTGTGTTTTGTGGGTTTGTTGTTTTGTTGGTTGGTTGGGTGGTGTGTGTTGTTGGGGTTTATTTGGTTTTGGTGTGTTTGGGGGGGTGGAGGTGGGTGGTGGGGGTGTGTGGGGGTGTTGGGGGGGTGGGTTTTGTTTTGGGGGGGGTGGGGGTGTTTGGTTGGGTGGTGTGGGTTGTGGGGGGTGGAGGGGGGGTGTGTTGGTTTTTTGTGGGTGGGGGGGGGTTGTTTTGTTTTTAGTTGGGGTGTTTTGTGGGGAGGGGGAGTTTGGTGTTGGGGGTGTGGTGAGGTGGTGGTTAGTTTGTGTTGGTTTTGGTGTTTTTTTGTGTGGGGTATGGTATGTGGGTAGTGGGGGGTGGTTGGGGGGGGAGGGTTTTGGGGGGTTTGGTTTTTTGTGGTTTGTGAGGGGTGGGTTTATGTGTGGGGGGGGGGGGGGTGGGGGGGGTTGGGTGGTTGGTTTTGGTGTTGGGGGGGGGGGTTTTGGTGGTGTGGGTGATGGGTGGGGGTGGGTTGGGGGGGGGGGTTTTGGGGTGGGGGGGGGGGGTTGTTGTGGGTTGTTGTTGTGGTGTTGTGGGTGTGGGGTGTGTGTGTGTTGGTGTTGGTGGGGGGGGGGGGGGTTGGGGGGTGTGGTGGGGGGTGGGGGGGGGGGTTGTGGTTGTGGGGAGGGTGTTGGTTGGTTTGTTGGTTTAGGTTGTGGGTGGGGGGTGGGGGGGTTGGGGGGGTGGGGGGGGGGGGGGTGGGGGGTGGTTTTGTTTTTGTTTGTGGGGGGGGGTGGTGGGGGTGTGGGGTGGTGTGGGGGTTGTTTGTTTGTTGTTGTTTGGGTTTGTGTTGTTGTGTTGTGGTGGGGGTGGGTAGGTTGTTTGGGGGGGGGGGTTTTGGGGGGGTTGTTTGTTTGTGGGGGTTTGGTGTGGTTGGGTGGGGTGGGGGGGTGTGGGGGTGTGGGGGGTGGGTGTGGGGTGGTGGGTTGTGGTTTTTTTGGATGGGTTTGGGTTGGGTTGGGTTGGGTGTGGGTGTGTGTTTGGTGGGGGGGGTGGGGTGTTGGGTGGTTGGGGGGGGGGGGGGGGTGGGGGGGTTGGTGGGGGGGGTTTGGGGGGGTGGGGGTGTGGGGGGTGGTTGGGTTGGTGTTGGGTTGGGTTTTGGTGTGGGGGTTTTTTGTTGGGTGTTTGTGGTGGTGGTGTTTTTTGGTTGGGTTGGGTGGTGGTTGGGGTGGGTTGTTTTTTGGTGTGGGTGTGGGTGGTTGGGTTGGTGGGTTGGGGGGGGGGTGGGGTGTGTGTGGTGGTTTTTGGTTGTTGTTGTGTGGGGGGTTGTGGTTGGGTTGTGGGGGTTGTTGGGGTGTTGGGGGGTTGGTGGGGGGTGGTGGGGTGGTTTGTGTTGGGTTGTGGGTTGGGGGGGTGGGGGGGGGGGGGGGGGGGGGGGGGGGGGGGGGGTTTTGGGGTTGTGGGGGGGGGGGGGGTGGGTGTGGGGGTTGGGGTTTGTTTGGGTGTTGGGGGGTTGGTGTGTGTTGTTTTTTTGGGTGGTTTTGTTTTTTGGTTGTGGTTTTGGTGGGGTGGGGGTTATGGGGGGTTTTTGTGGTGGGTGGTTTTGGGGGGGGTGGGGGGGGGGGGGGGGTGTAGTTATGGGTTGGGGGTGGGTTGTGGTTGGGGGGGGGGGGGGTGTGTGGGGGTGGGTGGTGTGGTTGGGTGTTGGGTGGTGGGGTGGGTTTTGGGTTTGTTGTTGTTGTTGGTTGTTATGTGGGGGTTGTGTGGGGGTTGGGTGGGTTGGGGGGTGGGGTGGTTGTGGTGGGGTGTTTGTGGGTGGGTGGGTGGTGGGGGGGGGGGTTGGGGTGTGGGGGGGGGGTGGGGGGTGGGTGTTGGGGGGGGGGGGGGGTGGTAGGGTGGTGTTTTGGTGGGTTTTGGTGTGTTGGTTTTGGTGGGAGGTTTGGTGGTGGGTAATAATGGTAGTTTTGGGGTTGGGGGGTTGGGGTTGGGGGGGGGGGGGGGGTTGGGGGGGAGGGGGGGAGGGGTGGGTGGGGGGTGTTGATGGGTTGTTGGTAGGTTTATGTGTGGGGTTGTGTTTGTTGTTGGTTTGGTTGGTGGTTGGTTTTTGGTTTTTTGTGTGGTTTTGGTGTGGTAGTTGTTATTTTTGTTTTGTTGGTGGTTTAGTGAGGGTTAGGGGAAAAATATGGGGGGGGGATGTTTTAGAGGGGGGGTTTAAAGGGAGAATGGGAAAGGGGGAAGAGTTTATAGGGGGGGGGTGGGAGGGATATGGGGGGGGGTGGTAATATAGATAATAATTGATAGAGATGAAATTTGGTATTTTGTGGTGTTTGTTGAGGGTGGGTGTGTAGGAAGGGTGTATGTAATTGGATGATTTAAGATATGGGGGGATTGTGGGAGATGGAGTGAATATGGGGGAATTTTTAGGTAAATTATGATTTGAAATATGATGATGGATAGAGGTATGGAGTATGGGGGGGGTTTGGGGGGTGGTGGTGTTAGGTGTTAAATGTGGGTTTTAGGGTATTTGTATTGTTATTTTTAGGTGAGGGTGTATTTGTTGTGGTTGGTAGGTGGGGGGGGGGGGGGGGGGGTGGTTGGGGGGTTTTGTGTTTTGTGGTGGTGGTGGGTTAGGGGGGGGTGTAGTGTGTATGTTGGTTGGGGGGTTTGGTGGGGTTTTTGGTGTGTGTTGGGGGGTGGGGGGTTGGGGGTTGGGGGATTTTTGGTTTGTGGGGTTTGGGGGGTTTGGGGGTTGGGTGTTGGGGTTTGGGGGGTTGGGGGGGGGTTGGGGGGGTTGGTTGTGGGGGGGGGTTTGGGGGGGGTTTGGGGTTTGGGGGTGTGGGTGGGGGGTTGTTGGTTGTGGGGGTTGGGGGGTTGGGGGGTGTGTGGGTTGGGGGGGGGGTGGGGGGGTTGGGGGTTTGGGGGGTTGGGGTTTGGGGGGGGGGTTGGGTGTGTTGTGGTGTGTGTTGGGTTTGGGGGTTGTGTGTGGTGGATTTTTGTGGTTGGTGTGTGGGGGGTTGTGTGGTTTTTTGGGTTGGTTGTGTGTGGGTTGTTGGGTTGTGGGGGTTTGTTTTGGGTGTTGTGTTTTGGGTGTGGGTGTGGGTTGGTGGGGGGGGGGGGGGTTGTGGGGTGTGTGGTGTTGGGTGGGTTGGGGGGGGGGGGGTGTGGGGTTGGGGGGGTGTGGTTGTTGTTGGGTGGGGGGGGTGGGTGTTGGGTTGGTGTGTTGTGTGTGGGGTTTTGGGGGGGGGGGGGGGGGGGGGGGGGGGGGGGGGGGGGGGGGGGGGGGGGGGGGGGGGGGGGGGGGGGGGGGGGGGGGGGTGGTGGGTTTTGGTGTGGGGTTTGGTGGGTGGTGTTTGTGGTGGGGGGTTGGTGGTGGGTTTGGTGTGGGGTTTGGTGGTGGGGTTTGGTGGTGGGGGTTGGTGGTGGGTTGGTGGTGGGGTTTGGTGGTGGGGGTTTGGTGGTGGGTTTGGTGGTGGTTTGGTGGGTGGGGGTTGTTGTGGGGTTTGGTGGGTGGGTTTGTGGTGGGTTTGTGGTGGGTTTGGTGGTGGGGTTTGTGGTGGGGGGTTTGGTGGTGTGTGGTGGGTGGGGTTTGGTGTGGGGGGGGGGTGGGGGGTGGGGGGGGGGGGGGGGGTGGTGGGGGGTGGTGGGGTGGGGGTGGGGGGGTGGGGTGTTTTGGGGGTGTTGGGGTGGGGGGTGGGGGGGGTGTGGGGGTGTGGGGGGTAGGGGTGTGTGTGGGGGGGGGTGGTGGGGTGGGGGGTGGGGGGGGGTGTGGGGGGGGGTTGTTGTGTGGGGGTTGTGTTGTGGTGTGGGGGTTTTTTTTGGGGGTTTTGGGGGGGGGTTGGGTGGGGTGGGGGTGGTGGGTTTTGTGGGTTGGGGGGGTTGTTTGGGTGTTGGTTGTGGGGTGGGGTGGGTGGTTGGTTGGGGGGGTTGGTGGGGGGGGTTGTGGGGGGGGGGTGTTGGGGTGGTGTGGGTTGGGGGGTGTGGGGGTGGGGGTTGTGGTTTTGGGGGGGGTGTTGGGGTGGGGGGGGGTTTGGGGGGGTTGGGGTGGTGTTTGTTGGGGGGGGTGGGTGGGGTGGGGGGGGTGGGTGGGGGGGGGGGGGGGGTTGTTTTGGGGGTGGGGGTTGGGGGGGGGTGGGGTTGGGGGGTTGGTGGGGGGGGGGGGGGGGGGTGGGGTGGTGGGGGGGGGTGGGGGGGTGGGGGGGTTGTGGGTTGGGGTGGTTGTGGTGGGGTGGTGGGTGGTGGGTGTGGGGTGGGGGGTTTGGGGGTGTGTGTGGTTGGGTTTGGGTGTGGTTGGGTGTGGTGGGTTTGTGTTTGGGGGTGGGGTGGGTGGGGGTTGGTGTTGGGTTGGGGTGGTTTTGGGGGTTGGGGTGGTGTGGTTTGGTGGTGTTGTGTGGTGTTGTTTGGGGGTGGGTGGGGGGGGGTGGTTGGTGGGGGTTTTTTGGGTTGGTTTTGGGGTGGTTGGTGGGTTGTGGGGGGGGGGGGGGGGGGGGGGGTGGGGTGGTGGTGGGGGTGTGGTGGGGGGGGGGGGGGGGGGTGGGGGGTGGGGGGTGGGGGGGGGTGGGGGGTTGGGGGGGTTTTTGGGGGGGTGGTGTGGGTTGTGGTTGGGGGGGGTGGGGGTGGGGGGTTGGGGGTTGGGGGTTGGGGGGGGGGGGGGGTGTTGGGGTGGGTGTTGGGTGTTGTGTGGGGGGGTTTGGGTGGGGGGGTGGTGGGGGTTGGGGTGGGGGTGTGTTGTGGTTTTTTTTGTGGTGGGGGGTGGGGGGTTGGGGGGGGTGGGGGGGGGTTTGGGTGGGGGGTGGTGTGGGTGTGTGGGTGGGGGGGTGGGGGTGTGGTTGTGTGGGTGGTATTTGTTTTTTGTTTGTGGTGGTGTGTGTTTTGGTGGGGTGGGGGTGGTGGTTTTGGTGTTTGGGGGGGTGTGTGGGGGGGTTTGGGTGGGGGTGGTTTGGGGGGGGGGGGGGGTGGGTGGGTGGGGTGGGGGTGTTGGGGTGGGTGGGGTGGGGTTGGGGGGGGGGGGGGGGGGTGGTGTTTGTGTTGGTGTTTGTGGGGGGGTGTTTGGGTGGGTGGGTGGGGGTTGGTGGGGGGGGGGTGTGGGGTGGGTGGTGGTTGTGTGTTGGGGGTTGGGGGGTTTTGTGGGGGTTGGGTGGTGTTGTTTTTTGTGTGGGGTGTTGGGTGTTGGGGGTGTTTGGTGGTGGTGTGGTGGTTGGTGTGGGGGGGGGGGGGGGGTTTTGTGGGGGGGGGGGTGGTGGGGTTTGTGGGGGGTGGGGGGGGTGGTGTGGTGTGGGGGGGGGGGTGGGTGTGGGGGGGTGGTGTGTGTGGTTGTGGTGGTGGGGGGGGGGGGGGGTGGGGGTGTGTTTTGGTGGGGGTGTGTGGGTGTGGTTGTGGGGTGGGTGGGGGGTGGTGTTGGGTGGTTGGGTTTTTGGTTTGTTGGGTGGGTGGTGTGGGTGGGGGTGGGTGGGGTGTTTGGGTGGTGTGTGGGGGTGTTGGGTGGGTGTGGGGGTGTTGGGGTGGTGGGTGGTGTTGTGGTGGGGGTGTTGGGGGGGGTTGGGGGGGGTGGGTGTGGGGGGGTTGGGGGGTGGGGGGGGGTTGTGGTTTTTGGGGTGGTGTTGGGTGGGGGGGTTGGTGGGGGGTTGGGGTGGTGGGTTGTGGTGGGGTGGGGGGGGGGTTGTGTGTGTGTTTGGTGTGTTGGTTTTTGTTGTGTGGGGGGGGTGGGTGGTTGGGGGGTGTTGTGGTGTGGGTTGGGTGGTGGTTTGGGGGGGGGGGGGGGGGGTTTGTGGGGGGGGGTGGGTGGGGTGTTGGTTTGGGTGGGGGGGGTGTGTGGTTTGGGGGGGGTGGGGTGGGGGGGGTTGGGGTTTGGGGGGTGGTGTTGTGGTGGGGTTGTTGTTGGGGTTGGGTGGTGGGTTGTGTTGGGGGTTGTTTGGGTGGTGGGTGGTGGGGGGGGTGGTGGGGGGTTTGTGGTGGGTGGGGGGGTGTGGTGGTGGGGGGGTGGTGGGGGTGGTGGGTTTGTGGGTGGTGGTGGGGGGTGTGTGTGTGGGGGTTGGTGGGGGGTGTTTTTTGGGTGGGGGGGGGGGGGGGGGGGGGGGGGGGGGGGTTGGTGGGGGTGGTTGTGGTGTGGGGGGGTTTTGGGTGGGGGGGGTGTGGGGGGGGGGGGGGGGGGGGTGGGGGGGGGGTTGGGGGGGTGGGGGTGGTTGGGTTGGGGTTGGTGGGTGGGGGTTGGGGGTGTGGGTGTGTTGGGTGGTGTGTGGTGTTGTTTTTTGTTTGGTGGGGGGGGGGGGGGGGGGGGGGGGGGGGTGGGGGGGGGGGGGTTGTGTTGGGGGGGTGGGTGTGTGTGTTTTTGGGGGAGGTGGGGGGGGGGGTATGTGTTGTGGGGGGGGGGGGGGGGGGGGGGGGGGGGGGGGGGGTGGGGTTTTTGGGGGGTGGTTGGTGGTTTGTGGGGGGGGTGGGGGGGTGGGGGTTGTGTGTTGGGGTGGGGGGTTGTGGGGGTGGGGGGTTGGGGGGGGGTTGGGTGTTTTGGGGTGGGGGGGGGGTGTGGGGGGGGGGGGGGGTTGGGGTGTGGTTGGGGGGGGTGTGTGGGTTGTTTGGTGTTGTTGTGGGTGTGGGGGTTGGTGTTGGGGTTGTGGTGGTTTGGTTGGGGTTTGTATGTTTGGGGGGGGGTTTTTTGTGGGGTTGGGTGGTGGTTTGTATGGTTGGTTGTGTTATGTTGGTGGGGGTGGGTGGTGTGTGTTGTTGTGGGGTGGGAGGTTGGGTGTGTGTGGGGTGTGTGGGGGTGTGGGTGTGGGGGGGGTTTTGTTGTTGGGGTTGGTGGGGGTGGGTGGTGTGGGGGGGGGTTGGTGGGGGTGTTGGTGGGTTGTTTTTATGGGTTTGGGTGGGATGTTGGGTGTGTGTGTTTGTGTTGGGGTGGTTTTTTTTTTAGGGTTGTGTTTGGGTGGTTGTGGGGTTGTGGTGTTTGTTGGGGGGGTGGGTGTGGGGGTTGGGTGGAGGGGGGGGTTTGGTGGGGGGTGTGTTGGGGGTGGTGGGGGGGTGGGTATTTGGGTGGTTGTGGTTGTTTTTGGGGTTTTGTGGGGGGGGGGGGTGGGTTGGGTGGTGTTTTTGTTGTGGGGTGTGGTTGTGGGGTGGTTTTGTTGTTGATGGTGTATTGGATTGGTTGGGGTTTATAGTTGTTGGTGTGTTTTATGTAGGGGTGTTTAGTTGTTGGGGTGTGTTGATGATGGAAGGGGGTTATTTTTAGAGGGTTGGTGTTTGTTTGGTATGGGGAGGTGTAGATGTATGGGGTGTGGTGTGTTGTTGGTGGTTTTGTGGTTGTGTTGGTTTTTATGGGTTGGGGAGTTATATGTTGATGGAGTGATATGATGATGGGGGGTGGTTATTGTTGATTGGGGTGTTTTAAATGATGGGGATAGTAATTTAGGGGGGGAGTATGATGATGGGATGGGGAGGTAAGGGGTATGTTGATGTGATTGTAGTTGGAAGGGTAGGTTTTGTTGTAATGGAGATGATGTGGTTGGGGGATGGGATGAAAGTTGTAGGGAGTAATGAAGATGGAGGGGAAGTTGAAGGGGTGAAGGGGGGGGGGGTGTGGGATTGGATAAGGGGGGGGAGGGGTGGTGGGTGTGGATGGGGTTGTTTTTTTGGGTTTGAGGTTATAGGAGGAGGGTGGGGGGGTTATAGTTTGTTTTGTTTGGGAGGGGGGGTGATGGGAGGGGAAGGAGTATGAGGGGGTATGGGGAAGGGTGTGATTGAGAGGGGGGTAAGAGGAGGATTAATAGGTATGTTGGAGTTGGGTATAGTTGTTTGTTTTTTTGATATTGGTATAGATGAGTGGGGTGGGGGTTGGGTGGTTTGGGGGATGTGGTTGGGTGTTTTTGTTTGTTGATGTGGATGTGAGATGGGAATAGAGGAGGGGATGAGAGTGAGGGGTTTTGAGAGGTTTGTGGGTGTGTTGGTTGTGATGGGATGTGTGGGGGGGTGTGTGTTGGAGTGTTGTTTGGTGAGTGTGGGGGTGAGTGTGTGGTGTGTGTGGTGTGTGTGTGGTGTGGGTGGTGGTGTGTGTGTGGGTTGTTGTGGGGTGTGTTGGGTGTGTGAGGTGTGTTGTGTGTGTGTGGGGTGTGTGTGGGGTGAGTGTGGGGTGTGTGTGTGTTGTTGTGGAGAGTGAGTGGTTTAGTGTGGTTGTGTGTGGGTGTGTGTGAGAGTGTGGGTTGTGTGGGGGGGTGTTGTGTGAGTGGTGTGGTGTGTGAGTGGTTGTGTTGGTGTGTTGTGTGTGTGTGGGGTGTGTGTGGTATGTGAGGTGATGAGTATGAGGGTGTGAAGGTAAGTGTGGGAGATGTATATTTATGTGGTTGGTGTGGTGGGTGGGGGGGGGGGGGGTTTGTTTTTGGGGGGGGTGGGGGTGTTATGGGGTGTTTGGGGGTTGTGTGTAATGGGGAATAAAGTGGGTTTTGGTTTGGGTATTGGTATTGGGTTGGGTGTATGTTGGTGGTGGTGGGGATGGGTGGGGGTGGGGGGGTGGGGTGTTTGGGTGTTTTGGGTGGTGTTGGGTGTGTGGGGGTGGTTGGGGGGTGGGTGGGGTTGTGGGGTGGGGTGGGGAAGGTGTTTGGGGTGGGTGGGGTGTTGTGTGGGGGGTTGGTGGTGGTGGGGGGTTTTTGGGGGGGTTGGTTGGTTGGGGGGGTGTGTGTGGGGGGTGTGGGGGGGTGGGGGGGGTTTTTGTGGGTGGGTTGTGGGTGGGGGGAGTGTGGGGGGGGGGGTGTGGGGGGGGGGGGGAGAGGGGATTTTTTGTGTGTGGGTTGTTTGATTGGTGTGTTTTTTTTTGTGGTTGGATTTTAGAATTAGGTTTGAGTTGTTTTTTGGTTATTTGGTGTTTGTTGTGTGGGGGGGGGGGGTTTGGGGGGGATTGGGGATTAGGTGTTGGGGGTTAGGGTTGGGTGGTGGTGGGGGGGTAGGGAGTTGGGTTGGGGTTGGATGTTGGTTGGTGTTAAGTTTTTTTAGGGGGTTGGGTTGGGGGTGGGTGGGGGGGGGGGGTGTTGGTTGGGGATGGGGGGGGGGGTGGTTTGGGGGGTTTTTTTTTTTGTTTGGTTGGGTGGTGTGGTGGGTTTGGGGGTGGGGGGTTTTTGGGTATTTTTTGGGGGTTTGTGGGTGGGTTTGTTGGTTGGTGGGGGGGTGGGGGTTGGAGGTGTTTTTTGGTATTAGTGGGTGTTTGGTGGGAGTGTTTAGGTGTGGGGTGTTGGGTTGGGGTTTGGTGTTGTGTTTGGGTTGTGATTTTGGGGAAGGGGTTTATGATGGGTGTGGGTGTTTTTATAGTGGGGGGGGGAATTGTTATGGGGGTTGAGGTGGGTGGGGGGTTGGGGGGGGTGAATGTGTGGGGGGTAGGGGGGGTATTAGGGTTGGGGTGAGAGTAGAGTAGAATGGGGAATATTATTGTTTGGTTTTGGATGGGTGTTGTTTTTTGATGTGGGGTGTTGGTGTGGTTGGTTTGTTTGTTTTGGGGGTGAGGGGGGTGAGTGGGTTGGGGGGGTGAGGGTGGTTTGAGTATGGTATATTATAGGGGTGGGGGGTGGGGGAATAGATTGATTATTTTGTGGGGGGGTGGGGTGGTGGTTGGGGGGGGGGTGGGTGGTGGGGGGGGGGGGTGTGTAGGGTGGGGGAGTGGGTGGGGTTTGTGTGGTGTGGGTTGTGGGGGTGTTGGGGGGGGGTGGGGTGGTGGGGGGGGGTGGGTGTGAGGTGTGTTGGGTTTATTGGGTGGGTGTTGTGGGGGTGGGTTTTGGGGTGGATTTTTGGTGTGTGGGGGGTGGGGGGAGATGGTTGGGTTTGTTTGTGTAGTTTGTATGTTGGGTTGGGTTGGGTGGTGTTATGAGGGTTGAGGTGGGGTTTTGGGTGTGGGGTTTGTGGGTTTGTGGGTGGTGAGTGGGGTTGTTGGGGGTTTTTTGGTTGTGTGTATGGTGGGTTGTGGGGGGTTGGTGGTTGTGGGGGGGGGTGTATTTTGGTTGGTGGTTGGGGGGGTGGGTGGTTTGTGTTGTGTGGGATTGGGTATTGGGGTGGTGTTTTGGGGGTGGGTTTGTGTTTAGGTGGTGGGGGGGGGTTTGGGTTGTTGGGGGTTGTTTTGTGGGGGTTGATGGGAGTGTTAGTATTTGTTAGGTGTTTAGGGGTTTGGGGAATTAGTAGGGGGAAGGGGGTGTGGGTAGATGTTTTTTTTGGGGAGTTTTTTAGTGGAGTTTTTTGGTATATAGGAAGGGGGGTGGGGGTGTGGTGTGGTTGTTGTTTGGTGTTTGGGGGGGGGGTGTTTGGGTTTGGGTGTGTGGTTGGGTGTTTGGGGGGGGGGGGGGGGGTTTTGTGGGGTGTGGGGGGTGGGGTTGTTGTTGTAGAATAATATGTAGGTTGGGGATGAGTTGATTGGGGGGTGAGAGAGATTATTTTATTTGGTGGGGGGGGGGGGTGGGGGTTTGGGGTGGGTGGTGTTAATGGTGGTTATGTATGGTTGTGGTTGGTGGTGGGGGGGGTTATTTGAGTGTATTTAGAATGTAGGGGAAAGATTTAGAGTGGTTAGTGGTTTTGGGGGTGGTGGGGGGGTTATTGTTGTGTGGGGGGGGGTGGGGGGTGGGGTGGTTGGTAAGATATTTTTTTTTTTGGGGGGGTGGGTTGGTTTGGGGGTGGTGTGGGGTTTGGTTGGTTTGTTGTGTGTTGGGGGGGAGTGTTGGGTTTGTTTGTGGTGGGGGGGGGTGGGTGTTTGTGGTTATGGGGGGTGGATTTGTGGGGTTGGTTTTGTTGGATTTGGTTGTGGTGTGTATGTGTGGGGGTGTGGGGGGTGTTGGGGGGGTGGGTTGGTGGGGGGGGGGTGGGGGGTTTGTGGGGGTTAAGGGGTTTGGTTGGTTGGGGTGGGTTGGGTGTGGGTGTGGTGGGGTTTGGTGGGGGGGGTGGGTGTGGGGGTGATTGGGGGGGGGGGGGGGGGGGGTGGGTTGGTGGGGGTGTTGGGGGGGGTGGGGGGTGGGGGTGTTGTTGGGGTTGGTGTGGTTGGGGTTGGTGGGGGGGGGGGGGGGGGGTGTGTGGTGGGGGGTGGGGGGTGTGGGTGGTGGGGTTTTTATTTTGTTAATGTTTTGGTGGTGTTTGGTTTGGTTTGTGGGGGTGGTGGTTGGTGTGTGTTGTTGTTTGGAGGTGGGGGTGGTGTTGGTGTTGGGGTGGTGGGGTGGTGGGGGGGGGGTGTGTGGTGGTTTGTGGTTTGTGTGGGTGTGGGGGTTGGTTTTAGGTTGGTGTGGTGGAATTGATTGTGGGTGTTGTGGTTTGGGGGGGGGGTTGGGTGGGGTGTATTGGTGGGGGGGTTGTGTTGGGGTGGGGGGGTGGGGGGGGTGGGGGGGGGGGTTGGGGGGGGGGGGGGGGGTTTTTGGGGTTTGGGGGGGGGGGGGGTGGTGTGGGAGGGTGGGTTGTGTGTGTGTTTTGGGGGTGGGGTGGTTTTGGTTTGGTGGTTGGGTGGTTTGTGTTATATTTGGTGGGGGTTGGGGTTATGGAGGGTTGGGTTTGGGGGGGTGGTGTTGTGTGGTTGGGTTTGTGGTGGGGTGGGGGGGGGTGGGGTGTGTTTGGGTTTGGTGGGGTTGGGGTGTGGTGGGTTGGGTGTTGGGGTTTGGGTGGTGGTGGGGGGGGGTTTGGGGGGGGGTGTGGTGTTGTGTGTTGTTGTTGTTGTGGGTATGTGTTTGGGTTGGGGTTGTGGGGGTTGGGGGGGTGGGTGTGTGGTGGTGTGGGGGGGTGTGTGGGGTGTGGGTGGTGTGGTTGTTTTGGATGGTTGTGGGGGGGGGGTTGGGGGTGGGGGGGGGTGGGTGGGGTTTTGGGTGGGTGGGGGGTGGGTTGTTTGGGTGTGTTTTGGTGTGGTTTGTGGGGTGGGGGTGGGGGGTGGGGTGGGGGGGGTGGGGGGGTGGTGGGGTGGGGGGGGTGGGGGGGGGTGTTGTTGGGGGTGTGTTTGGGGTATTTTTGTTTGTGTTGTTATGTTGGTATGTTTTTTTGGGGTGGGGGGTGGTGGGGTGGGTTTGTTTTGTGGGTGGGTGTGGGGGGGTTTGTTTGGTTGTGTGTGGTTGGGGGGGGGGGTGGTGTGGGTGGTTGTTTGTGTGTGTAGGTGTTTGTTATATTGGTTTGTTGGTTTGTGGTGGGTGGGGGGTGGTTTGGGTGGTTGTTGGGGGTTGTGTTTTTGGTTATTGGGTATTGTGGGGGGTGATGGGAGAGTTTGGGGTTGGTTGGATTTTTTGTTGGTTTGGATGAAGGGGTATGTTGTGTTGTGTTGGTGTTGGGGGGTGGGGGGGGGGGGGGGGTTGTGTTTGGTGGGTAGGGGTGGTTGGGGGGGTTTTGTGTGAGGGGTGTGTGGGGGGGGGGTGTGGGGGGGGGGGGTGGGATGGGGTTTGGGGGTTGGGGGTGTGTGGGTTGGGGGGGGGTTGGGGGGTTTGGGGGGGGGTTGGGGTTTGGGGGGGGGTTGGGGTGTTTGGGGGTAGGGGGGTGGGTTTGGGGGGTTGGGGGGTTGGGGGTTGGGGGGTTGGGGGTTGGGGGTTGGGGGTTGGGGGGTTGGGGGGGGGGTTGGGTGTTGGGTGTGGGGGTTGGGGGGTTGGGGGGTTGGGGGGGGGTTTGTGGGTGGGGGTTGGGGTGGGGTTTGGGGTTTGTGGGGGTTGGTGGGTTGGTGTGGGTTGGGGGTTGGGGGGGTGGTGGGTTTGGGGGTTGGGTTGTTGTGGGGTTGGGGGGGGTTGGGGGTGTGTGTGGTGTGTGTGGGTTTGGGTTGTTTTTGGGTTTTGTTTGTTGGTTGTGTTGTGGGTGGTTGTGGGGTTGGGTGTGTGTGGTTGGGTTGTTGGGGTTGTGGGGGTGTTTTTGGGGTGGTTGTTTGTGGTGGGGTGGGTGTGTGTGTTTGGTGGGGGGGGGGGGGTTGTGGGTGGGTGTGGTGGGTGGGGTGGGTGGGGGGGGGTGTGGTGGTGTGTGGGTTGTTGTGGGGTGGGGGGGGTGGGTGTTTGGGTTGGTTGTTTGTGTGGTGGGGTTTGGTGGTGGGGTGTTGGTGGGGGTTTGGTGGGGTGGTTTGGTGGGTGGGGTTGTGGGTGGGTTTGGTGTGGGGGTTTGGTGTTGGGTTTGGTGGAGGTGTTGTGTGGGGTTGTGTGGGTTTGGTGGTGGGGTTTGGTGGGTGGTGTTTGGTGGTGGGGTTTGGGTGGGTTGGGGTTGGTGGTGGTTTTGGGTGGTTGGTGTGGGGTTTGGTGTGGGGTTGGTGGTGGGTTTGGTGGGTGGGGTTGGTGGTTTGTTGGGTGGGTTTGGTGGTGGGGGGGGGTGGGGGGTGGGGGGGGGGGGGGGGGGTGGTGGGGGGGGGTGGTGGGGTGGGGGTGGGGGGGTGGGGGTGTTTTGGGGGGTGTTGGGGTGGGGGGTGGGGGGGTGGTGGGGGTGTGGGGGTGGGGGTGTGTGTGGGGGGTGTGGGTTGGGTGGGGGGGGGGGTGTGGGGGGGGGTTGGGGTGTGTGTGGGGGGGTGTGGTTGGTGGTTGGGTTGTTTTTTGGGGTTTTTTTTTGGGGGGGGGGGTTGGTGGGTGGGGGTGGGGTGGTTGTGTGGGTTGGGGGGGGGTTTTGGGTTGTTTGGTTGTGGGGGTGGGTGGGGTGGTTGTGGGGGGGTTGGGTGGGGGTGTGTGGGGGGGGGGTTTGGTGGGTGTGGTGGGGTGTGGGGGTGGGGGGTTGTTTTGGGGGGGGGGGGTTTGGTGGGGGGGGTTTGGGGGGGGGTTTGGGTGGTGTTTGGGGGGGGTGGTTGGTGGTGTGGGGGGGGGGGGGGGGGGGTGTTTGGGGGTGGGGGGGTTGGGGGGTGGGGTTGGGGTTGGTGGGGGGGGGGGGGGTGGTGGTGGGGGGGGTGGGGGGGTTGGGGGGGGGGTTGTGGGTGGGGGGTGGTTGTGGTGGGGGTGTGGTGGGTGGGTGTGGGGGGTGGGGGTTTGGGTTTGTGTGGGTTGGGTTTTTGGGTGTGTGTGTGGGGTGTGGTTTTGTGTTGGGTGGGGGGGGGGGGGGGGGTTTGTTTTTGTTGGGGGTGGGGTTTGGGTGTTGGGGTGTGTGTGGTGTGTTTGGTTTGGGGTGTTTGTTTGGGGTGGGGGGGGGGGGGGGGGGGTGGTTTGGTGGGGGGGTGGGTTTTTGGGGGGGTTGGGTGGGTTGTTGGGTTGTGGTGGGGTGGGGGGGGGGGGGGGGGGTGGGGGTGGTGGTGGGGTGTGGGGTGGGGGGGGGGGGGGGTGGGGGGTGGGGGTGGGGGGGGTGGGGGTGTGGGGGGGTTTTGGGTGGGTGGTGTGGTGTGTTGTGGTGGGGGTGGGGGGTTGGGGGGTTGGGGGGGGTGGGGGGGGTGTTTGGGGGTGGGTGTTGGGGGGGTGTTGTTGTGGGGGGGGTGTGGGGGTGGGGGGGTTGGGGGTTGGGGGGTTGGGTGTGTTTTGGTTGGGTGGGGGGGGGGGGGTTGGGGGTTGGGGGGGGTTTGTTGGGGTGTGGTGTGGGTGTGTTTGGTGGGTGGGGGGGGGGTGGGGGTGGGTTGTGGTTGGGTTGGGTTGGGTTTTTGTTAGTTGTGTAGGGTTGTGTTGGATGGGGGTTTAGGGATGGTGGTGGGTTTGGGTTTTGGGTGATAGTGTGGGGTGTGGGGTGTGGTTTGGGGGGGGGGGTGGGGGTGGGGGTGGGGTGTTGGGTGGTGGGTGTGGGGTTGGGGTGGGGGGGGGGGGGGTGGTGGTTGGTGTTGGTGGTTGTGGGGGGGGTGTTGGTGGGTGGGTGGGGGTTGGTGGGGGGGGGGTGTGGGGGGTGGGTGGTGGTTGTTGTTGGGTTTGGGGGTGGTGTGTGGGGGTTGGGGTGGTTTTTGTTGTGTGGGGGGTGTGGGTGGTGGGGGGGGTGGTTTGGTGTGTGTGGGTGGTGGTTTGGGGGGGGGGGGGGTTGTGGGGGGGTGGGTGGGGTGTGGGTTGGGGTGGGGGGTGTGTGTTTGGGGGGGGGGTGGGGGTGGGGGGGGGGGTGTGTGTGGTGGTGGTGTGTGGGGGGGGGGTGGGGGGGGGTTTGGTGGGGGGTGGTGTGGGTTTGTGTTGGGGGGGGGGGGGGGGGGTGGTTTTGTGGGTGGTTGTGTTTTTTTTTGGTGGGTGGTGTGGGGGGGTGGTGGGGTGTTGGGTTTGGGGTGTGTGGGGTGTGGGGGTGGTGTGGGGGGGTGTTGGTGGTGGTGGTGTGTTGTGGTTTGGGGGGGGGTGGGGGGGTTGGGTGTGGGGGGTTGGGGGGGGTGGGGGGGGGGGTTGTGGTTGTTGGGTGTGTTGGGGTGGGGGGGGTGTGGGTGGGGGTTGGGTTGGGTGGGGGTTGTTGGGTGGGGTGGGGGGGGGGTGTGTGTGGTGTTTGGGTTTGTTGATTTGTTGTTTGGGGTGTGGGTGGTTTGGGGTGTTGTGTGGTGTGGGTGGTGGTTGGGGGGGGGGGGGGGGGGTTTGTGGGGGGGGTTGGGTTGTTTGTTGGGGTTGGGGGTGGTGTGGTTTGGGGGGGGGGGTGGGGGGTGGGGGGGGTTGGGGTTGTGGGGGGTGGTGTTTTGGTGGGTGTGTTGGTAGGGGTTGAGGGGTGTGGGTGTTGGTTGGGGGGGTGGTGTTTGGGTGGTGGGGTGGTGGGGGGTGGGGGGGTTGTGTGGTGGGGGAGGTGGTGGTGGGGGGGTGGTGGGTGGTGGGGGTTGTGTGGGTGTGGGTGGGGGGGTGTGTGGGGGGTTGGTGGGGGGGTGTTTTTGTGGGTGGGGGGGGGGGGGGGGGGGGGGGGGTGGGGGTTGTTTGGGGTGGGTTGTGTGTGGGGGTTTGTGGGGGGGGTGGTGGGGGGGGGGGGGGGGGGTGGGGGGTGGGGGTTGGGTGTGGGGGTGGTTGGGTGGTTTTTGTGGGTGGGGTGGTGGGGGGGGTGGGGTGGGGGGGTGTGGGGGGTGGTTTGTGTTGTTTTTTGTTTGTTTGGGGGGGGGGGGGGGGGGGGGGGTGGGGGGGGGGGGGGTGGTTTGTTGGGGGGGTGTGTGTGTGTGTGGGAGGGGGGTGTGGGGGGGGGTTGGTGGGGGGTGGGGGGGGGGGGGGTGGGGGGGTGGGTGTTGGGGGTTGTGTGTGTGTTGGTGGGGGGGTTGGGGGGGGGTGGGGGGTGTGTTTGGGGTGGGGGGTGTGGGGGTGGGGGTGGGGGTGGTGTTTGATGGGTGGGGGGGGGGGTGGGGGGGGGGGGGGGGGGTTGGTGTTTGTTTGGGGGTGGGGGTGTGGGTTTTTGTTTTTGGTGGGTGGGGTTTTTTGTGTGGGGTGTGTTGGTGGTTTTGGGTTTGGGGTTTTTTTGTGTTGTGGGGGGTGGGTTTGGTGGGGGGGGTGGGTTTGTGGGGGGGGTGTTTGGGTGGGGGGGTTGGTGGGTGTGGGGGGTTGTTTTGGGGGGGTGGTTGGTTTTGTGGGTGTTGGGGTTTGGGTTTGGGTAGTGGGGTTGGTGGGGGGGGTGGGGTGGGGGGGGGTGGGTGGGGGTTGGTGGTGGTTGTTTTTGTGTTTGGGGTGTGGTGTTGTGTTTGGTGGGTGTGGTTTGTTTTTGTGGGGGTTGTGGGGTGGGGTTGTGGTTGGGGGTTGGTGGGGGGGGTGGGGGGGTTGGGGGGGTGGTGGGGGGTATTGGGTTTGGGGGGGTTTTTGTGGTTGGGGTGGGTTGGGTGGGGTGGGTGGTGTGGGTGGGGGGGTGGGGGGGGGGGGTGTGGTGGTTGGTTGTTGGTTGTTGGGGGTGGGGGGGGTGTTTTGTTGTGTTGGTGGTGTGGTTGGGTTGTTGTTTGGGTGGAGGTTGTTGTTGGTTTTTGTTGTGGTAGGGGTTTGTTTTAGTGGGGTTGGGTTGGTTTTGTGGTTGGGGTTGGTTGTGTTGTTGGTGGTGTTTGGTTGTGTGGTGGTGTTGTTTGGGTGGAGTTGTTTTGGGTTTGTTGTGGATTGGTGGTGTTGTGGATGGTGTTTATGAGGTTGGGTGTGTATGATGAGGATTTGTGAGGTTTTTGTTGTTGGGGGTGTTGTTGGGAAGGGGGAGTTATTTGTAGGGGGGAGGTTGAATTATTGTAGGGGGTGTGTTTGATGATGATGGTGGTTGTATGGTGTGGGTTGGTTAGGTGTTAGTTTGGTTGGGGTGTTGTTGTTGTTGGGGGTGTTTGTGGTGTTGTGGTTGTTGGGGGGGGGGGGGGGGGTGGGTTTGGGGTGGGGGGTGGTGGTGGTGGGTGTTGAGGTGGGGGTGGTGGGGGTTGAGTGTGGGGGGGGGGTGGGGGGTGGGTGGGTTGGGTTGGTGTGGGGGGGGGTTGTTTGGTGTGGTTGGGTGGTTGGGGGGTAGTGGTGGGTGGGTGTGTGTTGTAGGTTGGTTGGTTGGTGTGGGGTTTTTTTGTGGTTGGTGGGGGGTGGTGTGGGGAGGGTTGGGATGTGGGGATGGGGGGTATATGGTTTTTGTGGGGGGTTTTGGTATTGGGGTTGAGAGAGGAAGAGAGTGGGGAGAAGAGAGGGGAGAGAGAGAGGGAGAGATAGAGGAGTGAGAGGGGTGTGAGTGAGTGAGATGTGTGGAGAGTGTGGGATGAGTAGAGTGAGTGAGAGAGGAGAGAGAGGGAGTGTTAGTGGGGGTGTGAGAGGGTGAGATGGAGTGGATGGGGGTGTGAGAGTGGAAGAGATTTGGTGTGAGAGGGAGAGAGAAAGTGTGAGAGGGGTAGAAAAGATGAGGGGGAGAGGTGAGGTGAGATAGTGATGGGTGTGAGTGTGGAGTGAGAGGGGGGTAGTGAGAGTGGAGAAGAGGGATGAGTGTGGTGTGTGAGGTGATAGTGTGAGTGTGAGGAGTGTAGGGAGATGTGTGGTGAGTGTAGTGGGGAGTGTGATTGGGGGTTGTGTTGATGGGGGGAAGAGAGGTGTGATAGTGTGTGTGTGTGTGTGAGGTGTGGTGTGGGATAGGTGTTGGTATATTAGTTGTGAGGGTGTTTGGGTGGTGTGTGTTTTGGGGGTGGGAGATTGGGTGGTTGGGGTTGTGTTTGTGGGTGTTGTTTTGTGGTGTGGTGTTGGGTTATTGTTGGTGTTGTGTTTTGTGGGGTGGTTGGTTTTTGGTGGGGGGGGTGGGGGTGGGTTGGTGTGGGTGGTGGGGGTGGGTGGGGGTTGGTGGGGGGGTGTTGGGGGGTAGGGATGGGTGGGGTTTGGGGGGTGGGGGAGGTGGTGTGTGGGGGGGTAGGGTGGTTGGTGGTGGGGGGTAGGTGGGTGGGGGGGGGAATTGTTGGATGGGTGTGGTTATTATGGGGGGTTTTTGGTTTGTTTTGGGGGGTGTTATGGGGTTGGGTAGGGGGGGGGGGGGGGTTGGTATTGGGTTTGTGGGTGTTTGTGGGTTGGGGGGGGGGGGGGGTGTGTGGGGGGGGGGGGGTGTGGGGGGGGGGGGGGGGGTGGTGTGGTTTTTTTGATAGTTATATATTTATGTTTTTTTTGATTATTGATTGGAGTATATATGGGTTATATATATATTGATGGATATATTTTGTATATATAGGTAATTGGGGGGGGGTAAGGGGGGAATGGGGTATGAATGGAGGTGGGGTTGAATGTTTGTGTGGGGGTTGGGGTTTGGGGGGGGTGGTATTTAGTGTATTGTTTTGTATTTGAATGGGTTTGGTTGGGTGGGTGGGGGGGGGGGGGTTTGTTTGTGGGAGGGGGGAGTTTGGGGTTTGATGTGTTAAGGTGGGTGGTTGTTGTGGTTTGGGTTGGGGGGTTTTGGGTTTGGGGTTTGTGGTTGTTTGTGGGTTAGGTTTTGTGGGTTTGATGGTTTTTGGGGTGGGGGGGTTGGTGTTGTTTTTGTGTAGTGGGTGGTTTGTTTGGTGGGGTGTGGTTGGTGTGTGGGGGGGTGGGGGGGGTTTGTGGTTTGTTTTGGGGTTTGGTTTGAGGGGGGGTTTTTTTTGTTGGGTGGTGGGTTGGGTGTGTTTGTGGTTGGGTGTGGGGGGGGGGGGTTTTGGGTGGGGGGGGTGGGGGTTTGTTGGGGTGGGTGTGGAGGTGTGTTTTGTGTGGTGTGGGGTGGTTGTGGTTTGGGTTGGGGTGGGTGTTGGAGGTTGGTGGGGGTGGGGGTTGTGTGGGGTTGTTTTGTTGGGGGGTGGGGGGTGTTTGGGTAGGGGGGGTGGGTTGTGGGTGGTTTGTGTTTGTTGGTGTTGTGGGTGGGGTGTGTTTGTTTGTGGTGTGGGGGGGGTTGGGTGTGGGGGTGGGGGGGGGGGGTTGGGTGGGGGGGTTGGGTTTGAGTTGGAGTGGTGGGGGGTTTGGGGTTGTGGGTGTGGTGGGGTGGGGGGGGGGGGGGGTGTGTGGGGGGTGTGTTTGTTGTTGGTGGTGTTGTTGGGGTGTTTGGGGGGTGTTTTGGTTGGGGGGGGGTGGGGGGGTGGGGGGTGTTGTGGTGTTTTTTTTTGTTGATTGTTGTGGGGTGTGTGGGGGTTTTGTGGGTTTTTGGTGTTTTGGGTTGGGTGGGGTGGGGGGGTGGTGTGTGGGGGTTGTGGGGTGTTTTGGAGGGGTTGGGGGTTTTGTGGGTTGGTGGGGGGTGTGGTGGTGGTGGGGTGTTGTGTTTTTAGAGTGGTGGGGGGGGGGGTTGTGTGGGGGTGGGGTGTGTTGGGGTGTTTGGTGGGTTGGTGTGTGGGGGGGGTGTTGGGGTGGTGTGGGTATGAGGGGGTGGTGGGTGTGGGTGGTTGTTGGTGGTTGTTGTGGGGGGTTGGGGGGTATAGGGAGGTTTGGGGGTGGGGTTGTTGGGGTGTGTTGTTTTGTTTGGTGTGGGGGTTATTGGTGGTGGGGGGGGTGGGGGGTGGTTGGTTGTGTGTGGGTGTTGGGGGGGTGGGTGAGGGTTTTGGGGTGTGGGTGTTGAAGTGGGGGTGGGGGTTTGGGGTGGGTGTTGGGTGTGGGGGGGGGGTTGTGGTTTTTATTGGTGTGGGGTTGTGGGTGTTGGGAGAGAGAGAGAGACAGAGACAGAGAGAGAGAGAGGGACAGAGAGAGAGGGAGGGAGGGAGAGGGAGGGAGAGACAGAGAGAGAGAGAGAGACAGAGAGAGAGAGGGAGGGAGGGAGGGACTGTCAGAGAGAGAGGGAGGGAGGTAGAGGGAGAGAGAGAGAGAGGGAGGGAGGGAGAGTCAGAGAGAGAGAGAGAGAGGGAGGGAGGGAGAGGGAGAGAGAGAGAGAGGGAGGGAGGGCAAAAAAAAGAGTTGTATTTATATGTTTATAATGAGAAAACTCGCAGAATCATTTTCTGTTTTAATAACATGTCAGGATGGAGGAGGTGTGGTGGATTCTGATTGGAGGGTGCGTGCTGGATTCTGATTGGAGTATGTGTGCTGGATTCTGATTGGAGTATGTGTGCTGGATTCTGATTGGAGGATGTGTGCTGGATTCTGATTGGAGGATGTGTGCTGGATTCTGATTGGATAAACCACTCAAAAAGTTCAGAGCAAAGATCATGTGATGTCATGGCAACGTCAGGGCCACATTTGAAAAGTTTGAGAAGACGTAGAAGCAGAATAATATTGTTTTGAGGCCTGTCTTACATTTTCAGGAAGACTGCTCCATACAGTGAGAAAATAGTGCGTCCAAGTTGAGTGTGTGTCTTTTGCGCTGCAGTCCAAGTTGAGTGTGTGTCTTTTGCGCTGCAGTCCAAGTTGAGTGTGTGTCTTTTGTGTTGCAGTCCAAGTTGTCCAGAAAAGGATTCATCCGAACTCGCTGGGCCGTGGACGACTGGTGAGTGAGCAAACACACATCTCCATCTCTTCTTCAGACGATCCACCGTTTGATCCGAGGTAATAGCGTTAGCCGAGTAGAAAGCATGTGACAGACGACAAAAAACATAAATATTAGTTGAAGATTTGTATGATGTAGTGGACAAAGGCGATGTTTGGAGACGGGGAGGAGCGAGGTAATGAAATAGAGCGCTGCAGTGAGGCCTAAAGAGCTGAAATGAAAGCTGTTGAAGAATGGGAGATTTGATCCACAGATGAGACAGAGTCAGTAAGCCCGCTTTGATACGCTGTCTTTCTGGGACGTCCCACTGAAGAGCGAGGACGGGAACGGCGAGATGGATAGGATCAGTGAGGAGCTTTGGAGTCCAGAGATACGAGAAAAGGCACATTTGTTATATTAAGTGTTGTTATCCAGAGCTGCAGGTAAAAATAGGGAAAATAATTATACACTGTAAAAAGTGAGGAAAAATAGGTTACAAGTAAGTGGCAAAGTAATCAAAAAGTCAATTTCATGACGTTTTATTTTTATGTGTTTCAATGTGTTTTTAACTGTGTTTTTGGCTGAACTGTAAAGTTTTTAAAGTGCTTTATAAATAAAGCTGGTATGTGGAATTATTGGTGCAACATTATAGATCACGTCATAGATGGTCACAGCAGCAGAGGTGGAGTAGCCTCTGGGTGGAGCAGGACAGGTCACAGGAGCAGGGGTGGAGCAGGACAGGTCACAGGAGCAGAGGTGGAGTAGCCTCTGGGTGGAGCAGGACGGGTCACAGCAGCAGAGGTGGAGTAGCCTCTGGGTGGAGCAGGACAGGTCACAGGAGCAGGGGTGGAGCAGGACAGGTCACAGCAGCAGAGGTGGAGTAGCCTCTGGGTGGAGCAGGACAGGTCACAGCAGCAGAGGGGGAGTAGCCTCTGGGTGGAGCAGGACGGGTCACAGCAGCAGAGGTGGAGTAGCCTCTGGGTGGAGCAGGACAGGTCACAGGAGCAGAGGTGGAGTAGCCTCTGGGTGGAGCAGGACAGGTCACAGGAGCAGGGGTGGAGCAGGACGGGTCACAGCAGCAGAGGGGGAGTAGCCTCTGGGTGGAGCAGGACGGGTCACAGCAGCAGAGGTGGAGTAGCCTCTGGGTGGAGCAGGACAGGTCACAGCAGCAGAGGTGGAGTAGCCTCTGGGTGGAGCAGGACAGGTCACAGCAGCAGAGGTGGAGTAGCCTCTGGGTGGAGCAGGACAGGTCACAGCAGCAGAGGTGGAGTAGCCTCTGGGTGGAGCAGGACGGGTCACAGCAGCAGAGGTGGAGTAGCCTCTGGGTGGAGCAGGACGGGTCACAGCAGCAGAGGTGGAGTAGCCTCTGGGTGGAGCAGGACGGGTCACCGCAGCAGAGGTGGAGTAGCCTCTGGGTGGAGCAGGACGGAGTAGCCGTTTGGTTCAGACCATTTTCTCTGCTCTAGTCCAAAGTAAAATGCTAAATGCTTCATTAGCATTGTTCACAAAGTTAGCGTTCCTCCAGTGGATTCTCTCCTGATCCACTTGATCACGGCTCTAATTGATTGACTGCGGAACCTTCCGCAGTCAACCATTGGTTTTGTATTTCTTTATTCCGTCATTGATTGACTGCGGAACCTTCCGCAGTCAACCATTGGTTTTGTATTTCTTTATTCCGTCATTTTTTTTGACACGTTTCACAGCTTTCACATTTTCAACAATTTCCACAAGTTATACATCAAAACGTTCCACATGTTTGGGAGATTATTGCTATTACTTTTGGGACTTCAGCGATTTCCGGTTTTTCCGCAATCGGACAAAAATCTGCATTGAGAATTCTGCAATGCATTTTAATAGGACTTCAGCTCTTTCAGACATTTCTACAGTTTCAATGATTCAACAGTTTCAAGGATTCAACAGTTTCAAGGATTTCAGCAGTTTCAAGATTTCAAGAGTTTCAAGGACTTCAACAGTTTCAAGGACTTCAGCAGTTTCAAGGACTTCAGCAGTTTCAAGGACTTCAGCAGTTTCAAGGACTTCAGTGTAATCATGCAACCTAATAGGGATTTTTCCATGTAAACCAGTATAATGCAACTTAATAGGGATTTTTCCATGTAAACCAGTATAATGCAACTTAATAGGGTTTTTTCATGTAAACCAGTATAATGCAACTTAATAGGGTTTTTTTTCATGTAAACCAGTATAATGCAACTTAATGGGGATTTTTCCATGTAAACCAGTATAATGCAACTTAATAGGGGTTTTTACATGTAAACCAGTATAATGCAACTTAATAGGGTTTTTTCCATGTAAACCAGTATAATGCAACTTAATAGGGTTTTTTCCATGTAAACCAGTATAATGCAACTTAATAGGGTTTTTTCCATGTAAACCAGTACAATGCAACTTAATAGGGATTTTTCCATGTAAACCAGTATAATGCAACTTAATAGGGTTTTTTACATGTAAACCAGTATAATGCAACTTAATGGGGATTTTTCCATGTAAACCAGTATTATGCAACTTAATAGGGATTTTTCCATGTAAACCAGTATAATGCAACTTAATAGGGATTTTTCCATGTAAACCAGTATAATGCAACTTAATAGGGTTTTTTTTCATGTAAACCAGTATAATGCAACTTAATGGGGATTTTTCCATGTAAACCAGTATAATGCAACTTAATAGGGGTTTTTACATGTAAACCAGTATAATGCAACTTAATAGGGTTTTTTCCATGTAAATCAGTATAATGCAACTTAATAGGGTTTTTTCCATGTAAACCAGTATAATGCAACTTAATAGGGTTTTTTCCATGTAAACCAGTACAATGCAACTTAATAGGGATTTTTCCATGTAAACCAGTATAATGCAACTTAATAGGGTTTTTTACATGTAAACCAGTATAATGCAACTTAATGGGGATTTTTCCATGTAAACCAGTATTATGCAACTTAATAGGGATTTTTCCATGTAAACCAGTATAATGCAACTTAATAGGGATTTTTCCTTGTAAACCAGTATAATGCAACTTAATAGGGTTTTTTTCATGTAAACCAGTATAATGCAACTTAATGGGGATTTTTCCATGTAAACCAGTATTATGCAACTTAATAGGGATTTTTCCATGTAAACCAGTATAATGCAACTTAATAGGGTTTTTACATGTAAACCAGTATAATGGAACTTAATAGGGGTTTTTACATGTAAACCAGTATAATGGAACTTAATAGGGGTTTTTACATGTAAACCAGTATAATGCAACTTAATAAGGATTTTTACATGTAAACCACTATAATGTAACCTAATAGGGGTTTTTACATGTAAACCAGTATAAAGCAACTTAATAGGGATTTGTACATGTAAACCAGTATAATGCAACCTAATAGGGATTTTTCCATGTAAACCAGTATAATGCAACTTAATAGAGATTTTTCCATGTAAACCAGTATAATGCAACTTAATAGGGATTTTTCCATGTAAACCAGTATAATGCAACCTAATAGGGATTTTTCCATGTAAACCAGTATAATGCAACCTAATAGGGATTTTTCCATGTAAACCAGTATAATGCAACCTAATAGGTTGCATTATACCACCAGACCAAGACCCAAACGAAGACTCAGACCACCACCAGATAATGACCACAGACCAGGTTTCCTTAGTTACAGGAACCAAATTGTTTCAGCGGTGAGGGGATTTTTCAGTTTCAAGGACACTTTCAATACATTCAGTAGTTTCAAGGATTTCAACTGTTTAAGAATTTAACCAGTTTCAAGGATATCAGGAGGTTCAAGGATTTCAGGAGTTTCCACACTTTCAACAGTTTCCAGGTTTAAAAAAAGTTTCAAGGATTTCAGGAGTTTCAATGTTTCAACAGTTTCAAGGATTTCAGGAGTTTAAAGGTTTCAACAATTTCAAGGACTTCAGGAGTTTCAAATATCTATCAAGTATTTTAACAGTTTCAAGGCCTTTTAAAGGATTTCAAGGATTTTTTTTAGCAGATTTCCACATTAGATCTGTTCCGCAGTCAATCGCAATGGCTTCAGCCATTGCAAGTTTCTAGTTTTTTTTGACACGTTTCACAGCTTTCACATTTTCAACAATTTCCACAAGTTATACATCAAAACGTTCCACATGTTTGGGAGATTATTGCTATTACTTTTGGGACTTCAGCGATTTCCGGTTTTTCCGCAATCGGACAAAAATCTGCATTGAGAATTCTGCAATGCATTTTAATAGGCCCATGCATTTTAATAGGACTTCAGCTCTTTCAGACATTTCTACAGTTTCAATGATTCAACAGTTTCAAGGATTCAACAGTTTCAAGGATTTCAGCAGTTTCAAGATTTCAAGAGTTTCAAGGACTTCAACAGTTTCAAGGACTTCAGCAGTTTCAAGGACTTCAGCAGTTTCAAGGACTTCAGTGTAATCATGCAACCTAATAGGGATTTTTCCATGTAAACCAGTATAATGCAACTTAATAGGGATTTTTCCATGTAAACCAGTATAATGCAACTTAATAGGGTTTTTTTTCATGTAAACCAGTATAATGCAACTTAATGGGGATTTTTCCATGTAAACCAGTATAATGCAACTTAATAGGGGTTTTTACATGTAAACCAGTATAATGCAACTTAATAGGGTTTTTTCCATGTAAACCAGTATAATGCAACTTAATAGGGATTTTTCCATGTAAACCAGTATAATGCAACTTAATAGGGGTTTTTACATGTAAACCAGTATAATGCAACTTAATGGGGATTTTTCCATGTAAACCAGTATAATGCAACTTAATAGGGGTTTTTACATGTAAACCAGTATAATGCAACTTAATAGGGTTTTTTCCATGTAAACCAGTATAATGCAACTTAATAGGGATTTTTCCATGTAAACCAGTATAATGCAACTTAATAGGGTTTTTTTCATGTAAACCAGTATAATGCCACTTAATAGGGTTTTTTTCATGTAAACCAGTATAATGCAACTTAATGGGGATTTTTCCATGTAAACCAGTATAATGCAACTTAATAGGGGTTTTTACATGTAAACCAGTATAATGCAACTTAATAGGGGTTTTTTACATGTAAACCAGTATAATGGAACTTAATAGGGGTTTTTACATGTAAACCAGTATAATGCAACTTAATAGGGATTTTTACATGTAAACCAGTATAATGCAACTTAATAGGGTTTTTTACATGTAAACCAGTATAATGCAACTTAATGGGGATTTTTCCATGTAAACCAGTATAATGCAACTTAATAGGGGTTTTTACATGTAAACCAGTATAAAGGATAACAGTTTAAAGGATATCAGGAGCTTCAAATACTTCAGGAGTTTCAAAGATGTTTAAAGTATTTTAACAGTTTTTTTCAGCAAGGATTTTTCAGCTAAATTCCACATTAGATCTGTTTCGCAGTCAATCGCAATGGCTTCAGCCATTGCAACGGTTTCTAGTTATGTAATGTAATTATCTAATGTAATTATCTAATGTAATTATCTAATGTAATTATCTAATGTAATTATCTAATGTAATTATCTAATGTAATTATCTAATGTAATTATAATGTATGTGTTTTCCTCCAGTGCCTTCGACTTGGTGAACATCCACTTGTTCCATGATGCGTCCAACCTGGTGGCCTACGAGAAGAGCCCCTCGGTCTACTCCAAGACCCGACAGAAGGCCCTGGGATACGTCCTCGACAGGTCCGCACCGTTCACACACAAATCACAATCTGGTTCTGTTCAGTTCCATTTCTTTGTGTCTAGCCTTAAATCACAACAGTAGTTATCTGTTGTGTCTTAACAAAATTGCTGAATTCGCCAACACAGATCTGAGAATCAAACGGTTAAAACTATAAAACAGATCAAACATTGGCATTGGTCCATAAGGGGCAGACGGCGAATGTCCATAAATGTTTGTGTTTTCTACTGAAAGGAGAAACACATACGGTATATTTACTAACAAAGAGACATTTTGCATTGCATTTGAGGATTATGGACCTACTGTAATGATAAAGTATTGTAACAACTGGTCTTTTTGGGTCCATTCATTTTAAAGTGGACATATCATGTTTTCAAATAATTGATTTTTACATCTAAATCATTAATTTGTGGTCTATATAAAGCGTAACTGCAAGGCCTGGGTCTGAGTCTCATTATTTGTAGCTCCACGGGCCTTTCTTCTACACCTGTTCTGAGGTGCGTCTGAGAGCAACCTGTTTTGATGCTGTCTCTTTAAATGCAAATGAGGCGCTTTTGACCACGCCCCCATCCAGGTGACACAGGTTAAACTCCACCCCGAGCGGCCATTTTTGTAGTTTCTAAGCACAGATACAATTATCTCATAGAAACTTCTCATTACTTAGCAAACATGAAGCACTCCTTCCTCACTGACTGAAAGCAAATGTTAACTTTCATTCTTAGTCCAGTCTTATTATCGACTCTTCTCTTTTTAGCTTTGGGATCCATGCGCACAGTCTATGATGCTCACACGCCGATTTGACAGACACGTTGACAGAACATTTTAAATTGAATATTACTTATGCACAATTTTACAGCATTTAAAAACGTTAAGAACGTTTTTCCTTCTACAGAAGGAAAGAGACACATGCGCCTCCGGAGCAGCAGGTTGCCGACTCCTAGTTTATACAGTATGTGGAAGCAAATACTGTAGAGGATCAGGATATGTGCAGTTTCAACAATAAAATAAAATACAATAGTCTACATTACAAGAGAGTAATAAACATGTCTCAGAGTGAGGGTTAGGTGGACACAGACAACACTATTGTTTGTTACAGGGATGAGAATTGGTCAAAAAAGACTGAAATGAATATTGTCAACCATTTGCTGGCTCTAAATCTGTTTAATTTGTTCACAACATATTACTTTTGGGCTCAAACATGAACTTTTAATGCAATGCAAAATGTAGGTATCAGAGCTTTATTTAGGGCGTTTAATCGCGCTTCGAGAGGAGAGGGGAGACGCGGACTGTTTCCTGCAGCAGTGTATTTATTGGGTGCACAGATTACTCAAAGACACGCATGGTCCTGTGCGCGTTTATGGGGTTGGGTACATGGCCACGTTGAGGCTGCGCGCTCAGCCACAACACGGTGGAGCCGCTGGACGCTCACAGCCTCTCGCAGCCGCTGGACGCTCTTATGCCGTGTTCAGACCGATCGCGATGGAGGCGAAAAAATCGCATCAAACGCCAGGCGTTTTTCGCTTGAATATTTGATGACACTCGCTTCTATCGCGGCGATTACTCGCTCTGTTCGCCTGCGGATTTTCGTCGAGATTTCGCCTCGCCGCGTCATCCAATAGGAGGAGCTTATGGCCAGTTGCCGGTTCCGGTTGTTGTTCAACTCAGCATGGCGGGCTTTGATTTTCTGGAACGAGTCACTATACTTTATTTAATGTGGAAAGCCGAACAGCGGCGGCAGCGACGCCGTCTCTGGGTCCACGATATCCTCCAGAGACGCTCCCAATATGGGGAGTACCACCATCTGCTCCAGGAGCTGCGCCTGGATGACGGTCGATTCCAGCGGTATTTCCGTGTGTCCAGGACCCAGTTTGAGGACCTGCTGTCCCGCGTTCCAAATGTTATAATCCAAGTACTTTACATGTAAAGCCATTGTGCCACTGTTTAGCTTTTAGATTTATGCCAAACTAATCAGTTAGTTATGCCAAACTAGACACGATAAGCTCGTTTCAGGTGGGGGTTAGATAATTAATAGTCCATTAGGTTAGATAACTAAATGTTGTTCAATGCTACGTCACTGCTCGATTCAGTCCCTGATTGGTCAACGCCCCGCGAATTGACCAAAAAGTTCAGATTTTTCAACTCGAGCGAGTAGGGCGGTGGAGGCGAAATGGCTCTAGGCGCGCGTCAAACGCCCCTTTCGCCACTTTCGTTCCGCTCTTTTCGTTCAAAACGCCCTGTTCGCCTCGCTCTACTCTCGTCATTCGCACCGCCGGCCTGTCATTCGCTCCTGAGCGCACCCGGCCATAGACATAACATGTAAATCACTCGCCCCTGACTCCTCCATCGCGATCGGTCTGAACACGGCAACAGCCTCTCGCAGCCGCTGGACGCGGAAGCTGCTCATTACAAAGCGGCCGCAGATGCCCCGGAACACTGCGGCCGCTGAGGTGGCGGAATCCCGTTCGAGTACATACAGCAGGTGCCCCGCGGATACGCGCGCCCCGCTCCAACAAATCTCAATGGATTTACACTTCTCATAAACATGTGTTTTGTATGAGGCAGACAGACCGGCCCAAATATGGGCATCGGCCCTTTGGGCATTGCCCGGTACGCCCGATGGCCAGTCCAGCCCTGTGCGCTGGCATCCTTGAGCTTGGACTACAAATGAAGTGATGCGCAGTAGAGGAGGGCTGGGCCGAAGTGTTTTGTTAGACGCCCATGCCCTTATATGGCAGTCCCGCTGCAAATACTGTGACGTAATAATTCTAAACACGTAATAGAGAATGGCAAAATCAGAACGGGTTGAAAAATCTTACCTAAACAGAATATGAAGTGTTCTCTGCAACCCATGAAGAGACTGATTTCAACTTTTTTGCACTTCTCGAGGTTCCAACTACACAACATAAGGCATTTAAGGCACAAAAAGTGGATTTTTCATGATATGTCCCCTTTAAAAAAGGCAGAAGTTACACACACACACCAATGTACCACAAAAGGTTATTGCACATTTTAGCTAATTCTGAATTGCATAGAGTCAAAAAGTCTCTCTGCATTTCTGAGTTGTGACCCTTGAATCTTTTTAAACAATGACTTATTTCCAAGATTTTGAACTTATAAGGTTCAATTCTCATTTTCTCTGTAGACAAGTCCGATCTAACTGGACATTTTTCTTTGCTTTAGTCCATAATTAGACACTCACCGAGCAATACTGGCTGTTCAAACATAAGACATCTCCAGAAAACCTTTATATTTTTGCTTTGTTAGCGCAAAAGCACAAGAACTTATTACTCAAATGTGTTTGTCTTTCCTGTTATTGCCCCAAGAAACGCAGAACTCTGACGGCAAATGAAGCCGAATAACATGAATCCATGTTTGCCTATAAATGGTAAACATTCAGATTATCCTCGGGTAATTCACTTTTGCATGGTTTTACCTCTCCCCCTATAGAAACGCACACGCACGCACACACACACACACACACACACACACACACACACACACAGGCCTAATGTGATTTATGCGATATCCATTTGCAGCGTCACGATGAACAGAATGATAGAGTGCGTGGTTCTGCCCCTGCTCTCTCTGCCTGACCAGAACACAACTGTTTGGTTGTTCTAATCTCAGCCGGAGGAGAGGCCTGTGTTTGTGGCCCGTTCAAAAGTCTGTCCAGATGTCGAGCTGGAACGTGTTAATTCGCTAAATGAAGTTTCAACTCTTTTCTAGGGTTGACTAATGCGAGCCCAGAGCGACGGCAAACACAAAGGTCCTTGCTTCATTGTGACTGGTTTGTGAAGGCGTTATATAAATAAATATGGCTCACTGTGGATAGCACTCTGGCTTCTCAACAGGAAGGTTCTGGGTTCGAATCCCGGTCGGAACAGTGCCTTTCTGGGTGGAGTTTGCAGGTTCTCTCAGTGTCTGTGTAGGTTTCCTCCGAGTGCTCCGGTTCCCCCTACCACTAAAAACATGTACAATAGGTCTGTGCCTCCTGTAATGGCCCCGCTCCCATCTCTGTGTGGAGCCCTCCTGCTGGGACTCTGAGGAGCACAGGGACTGGACTCCTGCTGGGACTCTGAGGAGCACAGGGACTGGACTCCTGCTGGGACTCTGAGGAGCACAGGGACTGGACTCCTGCTGGGACTCTGAGGAGCACAGGGACTGGACTCCTGCTGGGACTCTGAGGAGCACAGGGACTGGCCTCCTGCTGGGACTCTGAGGAGCACAGGGACTGGCCTCCTGCTGGGACTCTGAGGAGCACAGGGACTGGCCTCCTGCTGGGACTCTGAGGAGCACAGGGACTGGCCTCCTGCTGGGACTCTGAGGAGCACAGGGACTGGCCTCTCCTGCTGGGACTCTGAGGAGCACAGGGACTGGCCTCCTGCTGGGACTCTGAGGAGCACAGGGACTGGCCTCTCCTGCTGGGACTCTGAGGAGCACAGGGACTGGCCTCCTGCTGGGACTCTGAGGAGCACAGGGACTGGCCTCCTGCTGGGACTCTGTGGAGCACAGGGACTGGCCTCTCCTGCTGGGACTCTGAGGAGCACAGGGACTGGCCTCTCCTGCTAGGACTCTGAGGAGCACAGGGACTGGCCTCTCCTGCTGGGACTCTGAGGAGCACAGGGACTGGCCTCTCCTGCTGGGACTCTGAGAAGCACAGGGACTGGCCTCTGCTGCTGGGACTCTGAGAAGCACAGGGACTGGCCTCTCCTGCTGGGACTCTTGAGGAGCACAGGGACTGGCCTCTGCTGCTGGGACTCTTGAAGAGCACAGGGACTGGCCTCTCCTGCTGGGACTCTTGAGGAGCACAGGGACTGGCCTCTCCTGCTGGGACTCTGAGGAGCACAGGGACTGGCCTCCTGCTGGTACCAGAGTCAGGACTAAACATGGGGATGCATTCCAGATTGATGCAGGTAATGTCTGGAACAGTCTTCCTGAAAATGTGAGACAGGCTTCTTCTTCTACAATGTCCAAATCCAGGTTTAAACAGTTTAGCTGTGAGTACAACTGAAGGATTGTATCTTAACTGTTTCTTTCGTATTATGTTCAGCACTTTGAGGCCTCTTGCGTTTGAACTGTGCTATAAAAATAACCTTGCCTCGCCTAGATACAGTAAAAGTCACAACGTTTGAAAGATCAGAAAAATCCGAGTAATTACACTTTGAAATTGACTGCTCTGGGAGTGTTAATTCAGTTTAATGTGTTCTTGTAGCGCCCTAAATCACAACAGTCGGTTTCTCAGGCGACGTTCAGACACTTAACCCCACTTTGCCTGAAGCCCCCGCTGTAAGATCAGCACCTGCAGGAGGATCAGGGAGGGGCTGGTGCTCTGACTGCCACCCCCGACTCAGAAATGGATTAAGGGGAAGAAGATGGACGGATGAATGGACTTTATCAGTGAAACCGTTCAAACAAAAGAAACACATAGAGCCATTGGTCCATCAGAGGCAGACGACCAATGTCCATAAGTGTTGACAATACACACACGTACACACAAAAACACACTTTCTTTTGCCCAATAACTGGTTCTGCAGCAGCTCCACCACAGGCTGCCCGCCGCCTCTGCGCCCGCCGCCTCTGCGCCCGCCGCCTCTGCGCCCGACGCCTCTGCGCCCGCCGCCTCTGCGCCCGCCGCCTCTGCGCCCGCCACCTCTGAATGCCAAACATGCAGCTCTCTCAATGACTACATGCATAAAGGGCGGCATACATTAGCACCACATCCACTCCGCCGCCTGAGTTATGAGCCACGGCCACATATTTTACCTGCTCCGTGTCGGGATTTGATGAAAGAATTGTCCCGGTTTAATGGACATTGAAGTGGGAGTGTTTAGGACAAAATAGCGGCTTTTGCAGTTTTTTATGACGTTGTAACTTAACCTGGATTTATTGCGGTAATGAAGTTTGAAAAGCCGTGTATGCCAAAGTGTTTTCATCTCGTTTGCTTCAGCTTTTGTCGCGCTTCAGGCCGTGATTTATTTTTGAGGGTCACCTTAAAAGTGGATTGGAAACAATGACGCCTGTTGTAATTTTTCAAAAGTCTGTTGTTGGAGATTTAATTAAGCAGATGAAGTTTGGGGCGGCCTGTCTGTCTGCGACGGGTTTGACAAGTTTGGGGTTTCTTAGTTTTGTTTAATACCTTTTTTAAAAACATTGGTTATTGGTTTGACATCGTGACATGTTCAGGGAATGGTTTATACTTTCCCTTAAAGGAGCTAGACCCGTTTCTGTAAGGTCTGAATGTTTAGCCCCGCCCCCAACTCGCTCACAGGCTTCTCATTTCCCCTACGCTCTCATTCCACGAAGCCATCTAGTTTTATTTGTGATCTGATGCTAACATTAGCATTAGCACATCTTAAGCTGTACAACAATCACTGATGAAATGGAACTAAAGCAACGCACTGCTAACAAAATATATAACTGTAAGATTACCGCTAGTTTCACGTCCGAATGTCTGAGCGTAGATAGTCCGAGCGTAGATAGTCCGAGCGTAGATAGTCCGAGCGTAGATAGTCCGAGCGTAGATAGTCCGAGCGTAGATAGTCCGAGCGTAGATAGTCCGAGCGTAGATAGTCCGAGCGTAGATAGTCTGAGCGTAGATGGTCCGAGCGTAGATAGTCCGAGCGTAGATAGTCCGAGCGTAGATAGTCCGAGCGTAGATAGTCCGAGAGCAGATAGTCCGAGCGTAGATAGTCCGAGCGCAGATAGTCCGAGCGTAGATAGTCCGAGCGCAGATAGTCCGAGCGTAGATAGTCCGAGCGTAGATAGTCCGAGAACAGATAGTCCGAGCGTAGATAGTCCGAGCGCAGATAGTCCGAGCGCAGATAGTCCGAGCGCAGATAGTCCGAGCGCAGATAGTCCGAGCGTAGATAGTCCGAGCGTAGATAGTCCGAGAGCAGATAGTCCGAGCGTAGATAGTCCGAGCGCAGATAGTCCGAGCGCAGATAGTCCGAGCGTAGATAGTCCGAGCGCAGATAGTCCGAGCGCAGATAGTCCGAGCGCAGATAGTCCGAGCGTAGATAGTCAGAGCGTAGATAGTCTGAGCGTAGATAGTCCGAGCGTAGATAGTCCGAGCGCAGATAGTCCGAGCGTAGATAGTCCGAGCGTAGATAGTCCGAGCGTAGATAGTCAGAGCGTAGATAGTCCGAGAGTAGATAGTCCGAGCGTAGATAGTCCGAGCGTAGATAGTCCGAGCGTAGATAGTCCGAGCGTAGATAATCCGAGCGTAGATACTCCGAGCGTAGATAGTCCGAGCGTAGATAGTCCGAGCCTAGATAGTCTGAGCGTAGATAGTCCGAGCGTAGATAGTCCGAGCGTAGATAGTCCGAGCGCAGATAGTCCGAGCGTAGATAGTCCGAGCGTAGATAGTCCGAGCCTAGATAGTCTGAGCGTAGATAGTCTGAGCGCGGATAGTCCGAGCGTGGATAGTCCGAGCGTAGATAGTCCGAGCGTAGATAGTCCGAGCGTAGATAGTCAGAGCGTAGATAGTCCGAGAGTAGATAGTCCGAGAGTAGATAGTCCGAGCGTAGATAGTCCGAGCGTAGATAGTCCGAGCGTAGATAATCCGAGCGTAGATAGTCTGAGCGCGGATAGTCCGAGCGTGGATAGTCCGAGCGTAGATAGTCCGAGCGTAGATAGTCCGAGCGTAGATAGTCAGAGCGTAGATAGTCCGAGAGTAGATAGTCCGAGCGTAGATAGTCCGAGCCTAGATAGTCTGAGCGTAGATAGTCTGAGCGCAGATAGTCCGAGCGTGGATAGTCCGAGCGTAGATAGTCCGAGCGTAGATAGTCAGAGCGTAGATAGTCAGAGCGTAGATAGTCCGAGAGTAGATAGTCCGAGCGTAGATAGTCCGAGCGTAGATAGTCCGAGCGTAGATAATCCGAGCGTAGATAGTCTGAGCGTAGATAGTCCGAGCGTAGATAGTCTGAGCGTAGATAGTCCGAGCGCAGATAGTCCGAGCGTAGATAGTCCGAGCGCAGATAGTCCGAGCGTAGATAGTCCGAGCGTAGATAGTCCGAGAGCAGATAGTCCGAGCGTAGATAGTCCGAGCGCAGATAGTCCGAGCGTAGATAGTCCGAGAGCAGATAGTCCGAGAGCAGATAGTCCGAGCGTAGATAGTCCGAGCGTAGATGGTCCGAGCGTAGATAGTCCGAGAGCAGATAGTCCGAGCGTAGATAGTCCGAGCGCAGATGGTCCGAGCGCAGATGGTCCGAGCGTAGATGGTCCGAGCGTAGATAGTCCGAGCGTAGATAGTCCGAGCGTAGATAGTCCGAGCGTAGATAGTCCGAGCCTAGATAGTCCGAGCGTAGATAGTCCGAGCGTAGATAGTCCGAGTACAGTACAGTTTTGCTGTGTCTGCAGTTACAGCCAGAGGAGTTATAGCCACTTATGCTAACATGCTACTGTGTTTAGCAGCGCTGTAGAGGCTAGAGGACGCAGCCTCGTTCTGTGATTGGAGGAGAGCGGGCGTCACGCTAAGTCTCTACTCAGCACTTTTTAATTCATACACAGCTGAATCAATGAGATCACGTTTTACATTACATTATTTTAATACAATTTGTTAGTAGTGAGAAGCATTTTTATTAACTCAATAGAAAAATAAATCAAGAATAGCATCTTTAACAAACATGTATTCAATCAAAAATATATATTTATTTTTTATGGTGTTTTTTGTGTTTTTTCTAATGACTTTTCTCTTGTGTTCTACTTTATTTAGAATAGTATTGACTATATTTATACTTTTATTCATGTTTTTACACCAGGGGAATTAGTGAAGGAATAGGATCAAAAATAAAAAGGTCTTACTCTGTTGAAAATGTAAAAAGTAAAAGAAAAATATGAAAGCTGGGACACTCATCATAAAATGTTAAAATGGATCCCTGAGAGTCACTATTTGATGCTTTGGGTTCAGATCCTGAGCAAGAGTCCTGTGTTGTTCTATTTTATGTCTATAAAAGTTTCAAAGTGACAAAGGCCGAACACACAGAGATTGTAATTACACAGTTCAATCTTGTGTAGCTTTAAAGTTAGGTCCCCCAGCTTTAAATCTGAACCACGTCCAATGCAATATTCATCCTTATTTTTGTAATTTATATATTATTGTGTCTCCTTTTCAGTCATACATTTATCCATAAGCGATTCACAGACAGTTTGACCACAGGTAGTAAACAAAAGATGCCATGAGGGGAGAAAATCAGCAAAAATAAATATAAAGTTAATAATAATAATAAAAATAATGGATAAAAGTAAATAAATGAATAACAAACGATACCTAATGTATATAATAAGAAATAATACAAATGAAGAAGGCTTAGCTAGAGTTCTACAGCAGGAGACACAGACGGGGATGTGACCCTATCCCACTGTTTGTAGTGAGCCATTTTTGAAGAGCAATGTTTCTTGGGCAAAAGGCTAATAATACAGAATTATTTTGGTAAAGCTCATACCTCCCTGATTGATTGGCGTTTGCATTTTAATTCATTTTACTCTGGGGCGTTTCCCATTCCGTATGTTGCAGATTCGGTCAAAGTTGTCAAAGTATTTTTTAGGAATAGCTATTGGGAGACATTGTTATAGATAGTCTCAGAAAGGCCCAGTTGGAACAGGGCCTTTCTGAGTGGAGTTTGCATGTTCTCCCCGTGTCTGCGTAGGTTTCCTCCGGGTTCCAACCAAATAAACAAAAAATTAATAAATAGTTTAATTGAAATATTCTTTATTAAATGCTAACCATGACACATTCACGGACGCTCTGTTGTGTTTACCATCTCCTAATGTCCAGAGAAAGCCGAGAGAGGAGGGGTCCTGTAGTCCCCTCCCTCCCCCCTCCCTCCCCCTTCCCTCCCCCTTCCCTCCCCCCTCCCTCTGTAAAAAGCCAAGTGAATAATGGCCAGCTCTTTTCACTGCTGCTGCTAACCTTTTGGCAGCCACCAGCAAACCGCATTCTCCTGCCGCGATCCTCCAGGACAATGTGCCCAATGGGAGAGGCTTTGAATGCACCGCCGCCACCAACGGAGCCTCATTCAGGGGCCGTTTGGGAACCGGCTTTGGGGGCCTTTGTGTGTCGGCGCTGACTCCTACGGCCTGAAAGGGAGAGCAGGAAAAGCCAAACCCCTTCTTTCTCTGCGGCTCTATCCCCTCTCTGTGTTCCCGTCTCTGCGCGGCACTCTTATCTCCCGACTTTGAGGAGGGGCTAGTGAACGCACCACCGTCTTATCACAGAGATATTACATGTTTTTTGTTGTTGTTGTTGAGTTTGAAGTGGAAACGGCAGCTCAGACGACTCTTATACCTGCGTGTGTTTCAATATGGAGCTCAGGTTTAGTGTTTTAAGTTGACGTTGAGTTTGAGAGATTCTTTATTTGTCCCACAGTGGGGAAATTTCAGTGTTGCGTCACTAGTTACAGTGCAGTGGGACGGAGGAGCTAAGTGATCAATAACTCCATACTAAAATACATTCAAATCTTTAACTTTTGCATAATACAGAATGATATAAGTTTAGACTTTAGCAGAATTAAGAAACAAGAATCACGAATAACATCTCTAGCTTTAGCATAATAATATTGTGGCTTCCTGTCACTTTATTTTACTTCCTGGTTTGGCAGAATGAGAGTTGTAGTGCTGTCGCAAAGGATTGTGGGAGTTTTTGTCCGTTCAATATTGCGTATCCCATCTTACCTGGTTCGGTTTATCTGTTTTAGCCAGAAATGATTAGATTTTGGAGGTTATCGAGAAGTAGAATTGCGCCTCTTGGCTGAGGTATGTGCTCTACGGGCGCTTTTCTGTCCCATGTTATGTCTTTCCTCATTCCCACATTTCTCGCCTCATAAACCTGATGCTGGTTGCTCTGTAGATCTGAGAGTTTTAGGACTCTCTGGGTTTCCTCTCCCTGTTTTGTTCAATGTCGGAGATATTTAAAATGACATTTCTGTTTTAATCACGATGGCAACAAGGCTTGAAACCCTGAAATCTAAACAAACACAAACAGGTGGCAGTAAAAGAAAGAAATTAAGAAATCCTTCGTTACTTCAGCCATAAAACTTTACAACAGATCTCTTAGTTTTCGCATTTTATTAATTTACTACTGTTTTTATAGACCAGAATTATGTATTTATTCATATTTGGATGCTGGTTGATGTATGGACACCTGAATTTCTCATACGGGGATCAATAAAGTATCAATCGATCTATTGGAACTTAGATTAAAACTTTCTCAGGATCCAAAAACATGAACTAAACTGGATCATGTCTCTATGTGAATGTGGTCCAGCAGTGGTCACACACACTGTCTCTCCTCACGACAATCTCTGATCTCCTACAGTTGAATGGGGTCCGCGAACGCACCAATGGCTGGGCTCCACATACACCGACAGACACACACACAGACACACACACACACCAACAGACACACACACACACACACACAGACACAGACACACACACAGACACACCGACAGACACACACACACACACACAGACACACAGACACACAGACACACAGACACACACACACACACACACAGACACACATACACGTTTTTGTTACCTGGTGGGTCCCTTTGACAGGGCCGTTCAGAATGGGACCCATAGACATAATCTTTTTTTACCAAGACTTTAAGTAATACAAAACAGTCAATAGAAACCAAACAACTATTTTAAAGGAATTTTATTTTAGATTTTGTTTTCGAATTGCAGTGATTCTATTTTTGACATAGAATTTAATGCCACTCCATGTCCGATGTCTAAGGTCATCTGGTGAGGCATTAATGCAGGCCAGGCAGTGAGACTTCCCAGGGACCTTTCCAGTCTGTATGAAAGGTGTCATGGTCTTCTCCACAGCCTTCACCTCAGATGCAGACCATGGCTTTCTTACACGTTCTAGGGAGAGAAATAAAAATATATTAGCAATATACACTCCCAGGGTGAGGACCAAGCAGCCTGGCTGTAATCCCCCACCTGGTACACTTACCAGAAGGGGCACTGCCACTACCATGGGGTGCATCTGGATGAATGGTTGAAGGTTCTCCGCTTGAAGTTTCTTTTAGCCCGTCCGTTTGTGAGAGGATCTCTACTGCTCTCCTTGTCGCACAGAAAATAAAAATACAAGTGGCCTTTAGGGGAAAAAAATCATACATATTTTAATAATATCAAGAATTACCTTCAGGCTCAATTTGTATCTGGTCGAGGCTCTTTCCTTCGAATTCCGTCACTCTTCCCTGCTCCATGGCCATCAACACTTTGCTGATTTTGGCCAGCTCCAGTGTCCCCTCTGGTAGTCTGTAATATTGCCTGTGGATGCGAATGTCATGGCCGAGGAAGTTGGCAAGTATGTCCATCTCATTCTCTTTCATATTGAGAACTGTAGACATAGTAGCTATGTGCTTTCTAAGTTTGGTTGAGGATAGCATCTCTGGATGCACCGCACCACATTCTTTGGCTACCTGGCGTAGGGAGTCTGATCCCCTGATGTGGGTGTCTGCGCCCGGGCGGGAAAAGAAGTATGGGTTATGGTCAGAGATGGAACAGGCCCTTCTGTTCTCCACCAGCACCTCCATCGAAGCAATCATTTCAGGAGTCAAAAGAACCGGCACTTTCCGACTTCTTTTCCCTTTAATTTCAATGCGTTGAAAATGCTGACACAGCTTTTTCTCAAGTTGGGACAGTCCCAGAGCAATGTCAGAATGGATCCCAGTCTTACTTCTTAAGGTAAAGGCTGTCAGTGGCATCTTTGAAACCTCACCTTCCCTTCTTCGATTGAAAATGATGACCTCACAAAGAGTCAAAACTGCCAGTTTAGACCAATGCTTAGACGTTGGCTCACTTATTAGGGTTTGCACATATTCAGGTCGACATACCTCAATATGTGCATGCATGGCTCTAACGTCCTCAGTCAGAGGGAGCAGGTCCGGAGTGTTCCACTTGGCTTGCCGGAGGGTCTGTAGGGCAGCAGAAGAAACACAGACGTCCCACCTCTTCTCAAAAAGCAGCCGGCTTCGTTGGAGGTTTTTAATAAATAGTTCATCAACACAATGCTCCATTTTTGAGTCACATTCAAGAATATCTGCTAGCTTTCTGAGGCTATGGCCGAGTTTGAGGGCCAAGGATGGAGTCTTGTATTGATTTGTTTCCTCATCATATCCAGCCACAGACCTGACTGCATCAATCACATGGTTAAAGTTGGAAGGAATAAAGAAATCCTTAATTGTTTTCAGTTTCCCTGCGGTTTTTGCTTCGTTAATTAACCTACCGACTTCTCTCATTTTCTGCCTAATGTAATCATGCTTTGTCTTATCATGCCCGTGTTTTAAGTACAGGTGCTCTCCGAGTCTCAGAATCCCCTTTTCTGCTTTGACAACACCCGTGACCCTCATCCTGATGCATTGCCGAAATTAAAGACCACAGCTTTTTGCTGATGCCCTCCGGTACAGGCTGGGCTAGGGAGCAGAGGGACTGGACCCTACTTCTACCTGGTTTAGCCTGGGCATCTTTCTGTGAAAGCCGGCACCTGGCCACATGCCTCCACAGCGACTTTCGCTTAAGCAATGCCCCACAGTCTATACAGTGCAAAAACTCACTGGATTTAACTGGGGAATTTGGCTGTTTAGCTGGGACTAAAGTTCCAATGCCGGCCTTTAAAACCTCAAAATTGTGCTCACGGTTTCCACTATTCCTGATCAAATCAAACTGAAGTTTACGTGCTTTAGATTTCACAGGTAGAGCCAATGCTCTGGCTACGTCACTTTCATTTCCATGTTTTCTAGTCAAATGACGGGACATTTTGTGGCAGGACATTGAACAGTAGAGGCAGAAGTGTCTCTTGCTGTATACTCGCCCCCCATTTTTCTTCTTTTGCAGCTGCATGATAACAATCTTATTTGCCTTTGGTTCGTCACTTTCCGAGTCTTGAAGAAAAGTGTTTTTGATTTTTCTTTTTCCATACTTTTTTACAGGTTTCTTCTTGACAGTTAAATCGTCAGAATCTGAGTCGACTTCATCAATTAGGGACTCTTGACTAAGCTGCACAAACAACAAATAATTTGTAATCATTCTATATAACAATTTGAAGTCATGACTTGTAGTCAGCACTTACCAGTGGTTTGTAAGCGTGCGCTTCAGTGTGCTCCTCCATGATTTCTTGCAGCCTAATGAACCACACACTTGCACCTTTTTCTAGCCTGACACCTGATTTCCTCTGTTGTGCTGCTCCATGATTGGCTCCAGCCTCTGTTGTGCTGCTCCATGATTGGCTCCAGCCTGCTGGACTGAAATTGCCCCAGTGTGCCCCTCCTTGATATCCCGCAACCCACCACCAGGGTTCCGACACATAACACACTTTTTTCAGGAAAGTAAACCTCCAGGGGTCCTTTCCATATTTTTACAGAGACTGCATAAGGACCGTTAGAAAAGCATTACCCATTGATTATTAAGCTTGGACCAGTGGGGTCCGGTGTTCGGGCCCCACCACGTAAAACCAGTCCCCATGACGTGAGTGGAATCTCAGGTTATGGAACCCACCAGGAGTTGAAAACAAGTGCACACACACACACCGACAGACACACACACACACACACACAGACACAGACACACACCGACACACACACACACACACACCAACAGACACACACACAGACACAGACACAGACTCACACACAGACACACCGACAGACACACACACCGACACAGACACACACACACACAGACACACACACACACACACACACAGACACAGACAGACACACACACACACACACACACAGACACACACACACACCGACAGACACACACCCCGACAGATACACACACAGACACACACACACACACACACGCACACACACACACGACAGACACACACACACACACCCACAGACACACACACAGACAAACACACACACACACAGACACACACACACACCGACAGACACACACACACACACACACACACACACACCACACACACACACACACACACACACACACACACAGACACAGACACACACACACACACACACACACAGACACAGACACACACACACACCGACAGACACACACCCCGACAGATACACACACAGACACACACACACACACAGACGCACAGACACACCGACAGACACACACACACACACAGACACACACACACACACCCACAGACACACACACACACACACACACAGACACACACACCGACAGACACACACACAGACACACACACACACAGACACACACACCGACAGACACACACACACACACACAGACACACACACCGACAGACACAGACACACACAGACACACACACACACGCACACACACACAGACGCACACACACACAGACACACACACACCCACACACAAACACACACACACACACACACACTCCTTATCGTGGCCCATAACGCAGCTCACGGCCCATTGAGGAGACATCAGATAAGCTTTTCCTCTGTGGCCTTTTAAACGGTGTCTGCCGAGGGCTCCAGACTGTTTAGCCGAAAGAGAGCTCTGTTGAGTGGCATCAGAGAGCTCTGTTGAGTGGCATCAGAGAGCTCTGTTGAGTGGCATCAGAGAGCTCTGTTGAGTGGCATCAGAGAGCTCTGTTGAGTGGCATCAGAGAGCTCTGTTGAGTGGCATCAGAGAGCTCTGTTGAGTGGCATCAGAGAGCTCTGTTGAGTGGCATCAGAGAGCTCTGTTGAGTGGCATCAGAGAGCTCTGTTGAGTGGCATCAGAGAGCTCTGTTGAGTGGCATCAGAGAGCTCTGTTGAGTGGCATCAGAGAGCTCTGTTGAGTGGCATCAGAAAGCTCTGTTGAGTGGCATCAGAAAGGCCGTAACACCCAGAGCTCAGTGGAGGAATGCACTTTAACACCACATACACGTCTGTCTCCTCATAGGGCCCTGTCGCACCGGACACGACTTTATTATCAGCGGAAAGGACTCCTGTAGCGCCAATATGAGAATAACTGTTGAATGAGAGATGGAAGAATAAAACTGATGGCAAAAGTTTTAAAGCTGGGAATTTTCAAACCACAAAATGTTAAACTATGTAATTATTACTTTAGTCCTGAATGTTCTGGAAAACTGCTGCGAGTCCTGAGTGTCTCTGAAACTGTTGTTCTGTGTTTTACAATTGTTATTTTTCTTGTTTTTTTTCGGCCTGAGATGTTTCTGCAGTTCAGTGTTCATGGTTTTACACTGGTCCACACCAGAGCAGAGAGGATTCATGGTTTTACACTGGTCCAGACCAGAGCAGAGAGGATTCATGGTTTTACACTGGTCCAGACCAGAGCAGAGAGGATTCATGGTTTTACACTGGTCCAGACCAGAGCAGAGAGGATTCATGGTTTACTGGTCCAGACCAGAGCAGAGAGGATTTATGGTTTTACACTGGTCCAGCCTCCTGCTGGAACTCTGAGTCAGAACTAAACATGGGGAGGCTGCTTTTCAGATTCATGCTGCTAAAATCTGGAACAGTCTTCCTGAAGATGTGAGACAGGCCTCCTCTCTGACAATGTTTAAAACCAGGTTAAAGACAGTTCTGTTTAGTTGTGCTACAACTGAGGGATTTTATATTTTTATCTTTCTTTTTAATGTTCTGTGATTATTTATGATTTTAATGCTTTCCTGTTTTGTTCAGCACTTTGAGTGGTGTATGAACCGTGCTGTACCGTGCTGTACCGTGCTGTACCGTGCTGTACCGTGCTGTACCGTGCCAGTAAAAGTGGTTAAATCTGGTGTTGCCTCCGA